>JANWGL010001948.1:3990-42216 GCA_025200755.1 Ceratobasidium sp. C01
CACCAGCTCCAGAATGATATCTTTTGCCTCGGTGACATGTGAATCCTCTTCGGCTTCAGTATTTGAATGGTGTATATCCTGGGACTCGTCCTGGAATTGAGTGAACCGGACGACGTACCATACGAAGAGGTAACGAGTCGAGGAGAGGGATCTACATGTACTTACAAAGGTTGACAGGCTGGACTGTGAGATATCTGGAACCCTTTTTCTAAGCATCATCAGCACTTTGCGCATGATATGCGCGAAAGGTTTCCTGCTTGACTGGGCTGTTGTATTACTCACACGCTTGCTTGGTCAGCATGACCACACGCAGAAGGTGCTAGTAAACCAGTAAGAAACCATTACACCTGTTACAAACCATGGTTTTTTAAGGTTAGCATGCAACACTGTTTGAAACGAAACATTTCTATCAGAGCCCTAGGATCGACTTGACGCCTCCACCCGGGATTTCGTCAGCAGGATGTATGCGCTGGAATCTTATCTCGGTTCATCGACTTTGATTAGTGAACCTATGTTACATGACTTTCTTTTTCCCTTTGATTTGACTGGGTTGGGCCCTTCACATGATAGGTAAGTAGTTTGCATGTCAACCGAATGTACACCAAAGCCATACACTTGTCCTGTGCTCTTTAACTATAGAGTCCAACAAGGAGTTAAATAATAAAAAACGTAGAACCATAATGATGAGAGACCAGATTCCTCGCAAGGCCCGATAAAGACATTTATACCAACGAAGGGTCAATTCAAGAATGGCATCTGACAGATAGCCAGGCCATTAATACAAATGCCTCAAGGGAAATGAATCCATTCCCACGTACCACCCTCGTATTAGAAAACGCATGTTTTACCATTCTTGCAGCACTTGATGTTACCCCAGATATTGGTGAAACAGTAGGTCCTGTGAGATAGGGAAATGAGGTTAGGTTACCAATGCTAAATTAAAGTTTTCTCACCCAGCTTTGCAGCACTTGGTTCTGTTGCAGCACGGGCCACCAGTAGGGCAGCATCGACCTGGGGCGGTTGCGCCGCAGTCCGCGCAACCGGCAACCCTAGCGCTGGCTAGGTTTTTAGTAGTGGTGTCGTCGGCGGAGACGATGTACGGAGACTTGGCCTCGGAGGGCTCGGGAGCCCGAGCAACCAGATCAAGTGGTTCAGCATCGGCCGCAAGACTAGCTGGAATAAGGGAGAACAGAGCGAGCAGGAAGAAGGTAATGGTGTTGAAAAACCGCATGTCGATAGAGTACTTGGAATATACTAGAGGAAGTGGCTCGGGAGGACTGCTGGAATATCACCCTCGGTAGGCTCGTTCTTTTATACATGTTAAGAGCTTCAGAATATGACGGAAGACGAGAGGAGACTGCTCAAAGCCTGATGGCCCATTCAGTTTCGAACCATGCTGTACCAACAAATTTGACGAATAGGGGGACTTAGGGTTGTTCTGACACATTTCGGCTTGATTCAGGAGAGTATATTCGCCTTATCCGGTATGCAGCTGGATCCACGAACCACTGATCACAGATCACGTAATGTATATATTGCGTCGGGGCTACAGACGGTAGAGTAAGGCACTGCTCAGCTCGTGCCTAGACTGGTTGCATATGCTTGGCGTGCGAGTTATGCCTGTGTAACCACAATGGAAGTGATCGCTAACCTACTGCTGGGCGGCAAGCCCAGCCGAAAGGCTATCATTCATGCACTGCTTGTCTAGGGGGCGTAAAGCCAATCAGGCCAAGGTGCTTTACTCCAGCGCTTAGCACAGCAACAGCCCTTATGATGGCCTCGGCGCCTCTAATTTGCTTTACTTGTTGGGTCTATTTAGGCTAAATAGCCAATGGCAAGGGACGATCACATCCATCGATGCGTGCTTGTTCATCCTCGTGAATCATTGGGGGCGCTGTCGAAGCGCCGCCCAGAGACTTTCATATCATTATCTAATCACGCACACCATCTTGGTGCATCGCCCGACAATAGAAATGAGCCTTTTAGTCGATGCACACATCCTTGGATTAAGTATTTCTCAGCTGATTCATGTCGCTTAGCCCAGCTTCTTTTATAGTAAGAAGCGTGTTCCCGTGATATAATCACGAACCAGTTCCTGTGAACTCGCGCTGGGACGTCAGGCAACAAGCCAAGCCAGAGGCCGCTCTCGGACTGAAGGTGCAATGCTTGGCGCACAGGTACACCAGCTCAGCCACAATAAAAGTGACCCCCTAAACCTAGGAGTAGGTAACAAGCATGGCTAGGAGTAGATGATCCTGGCACCGCTTCGCTGGGACTTCGATTGGGTAAATGCGCTGTTGCCCTGACACTTAGCACAACAAAATAACAATAATGATTGCACGACTGAGATATAGTGTCCTAATTCCAGTTCTTTAGCTATTGAATTCCCCTGTTCTTGTACCTCTCGAGATCGAAGCACGGATCAGGAGCGGTGTTTGGACTCGTAATGCATGTTCGTTGTTGTACAACCCATCATTCACCAGCGATATTTCCATAGCGCCGTTCAAATGTTGGCTTGCAGAAATTTAACTGCTGAAATATAAGGCCACCATGTCGTATTATATGTTTATTAAAGGAAGGGCCGAGTGCTATACAACGGTTAGCTCTCAGCATTAGCCCAATGGAAGGTCCCTCTCTGCTGTGATGAGTACCGGCACCACACCAACGGTCAATCAGTACATTTGGACCCTTCGAATTTACGAATACACAAGGGTGATGAAAACGGCGGGCACGAACGATCCCACTGAGCTAAGAACATTGGCCCCAGCAATCGGCCTTATGCGACTGGTTGGACGACCAGTGACTATCAGGGGGCAAGTTAATATCATTGATCCCCACGGATAAGCAAATGATCTTACGCTTGTTGACACCGGTGACTGCAGTACCTCGCTGCATTACACCGCCCACAAACTATATGCGTTCCATAAGGCGGTTTAGGGTCTGCGCATCGTGGGTTGGCACATGCACCCCATTCAACAGCCCAGCAATTGTGTATTTCGAGCTCTTCACCCAGCCAGAGCCATTCGTCGCTACAATCAATCAGATGGCCTTGTAAGTCGCTCCCAGGCTCATGAATGGCTATCGAGTACTCTAGGTGACGACTTATTTTGATCCAGTCCTGGAATGATCCCAGTAGGCGGGACTTAGCAGGTTCGTACCGCTCTAGAAGGGTGGTTATGAAGACTTTAAAGGCGCATCGCACTCGATTCCAATGCACTCGGAAGTTTGGGTCTTCAGTCGCGGCTGGATGTAAATGGATAGATTCAGCGTGCTTTTACTAGTACGATGACTTTACACACCCAGAAATGCTTATTCAAGGTCCCAGTTAGCAGCTTTCATCGCTAGCAGCAGAACGCTCCCTATCAGGTTGACCAAATCCGCCGCTAAGAATACCTCGACGATATGCGTGAAATGATACGTAGGAACATTCTCGTCTGATAAGATGACACTTTAAGAAATAATTCAACTTTACGGCATAGAGATGAAAGTAAATTACGAACTATGCTAAACCAAATGTTTTTACTGTAAACTCTGCCAACGCCCAAACCACCTCATCATCGTCTTGGCATCCTTCTGATATTCTCAGTAACGCGGAGTCAAATACCGCTGGCATCACCGCCAGTGTGTTGTATCCGGAGCGAACAGGCACGCAGTTGAACAACGAAGAGACAGATTGCATGTCGAATGAATCCACTCTAGCAGTTTGAGCAATCCTTAGCGCATATGCCTTGCACAAAAATGGAGACTCGTTGTAAAATGGCACCGAGCCTTGCGATTCTATCCCGGGTCGTCCCTCTGATTCAGAAGCCATCCAATAATATTTATCCAGAAGGGCTTCTTCCTTGGGTGGAGACTTGGCAAGCCAGAACCGACATAAGAGGTCCTCGAATACCTGTCTTGGACATGTATAATCATGGTCAAGTGGCCTAAATCCAACAATTAGACAATATATGGCATGGGTCAAATTCGTTTCAACTCACTTATTCGAGCAAGCCAAATGCCCACTTTTACACAGTAATACAAGTATTACATAGAAAAGAGTTGACCACCCATGGAAACGCTCAGGATAGAGCACTCGAGCGACAGCGAGTACTCGCCGCTGACCGCGCAGCAAGTGGTAGAGAAACACTTCGTGTTGATCGGATAATCCGGGCATTTGAATCATAGCGCTGGCTGGAATTCGTCCCTTGGACCAAGTGGAGAGGTTGGCAAGTAAAACTTCCGCCACATGTTCGTCGAGGGAAGGCACATGATTGAGCGGCATTGAGTAGCAAGAATCGAGGAATAGGTCGAGCTCATCATGCTGAACAAGCACATGGACTTGAAAGGCGATAATCAAAACTCTCATACACAAGTACCCATATGGCCCATTCAGAAGCTATTTGCGCCCTGTGGTCATCACTGAGTTGTAACGTCGCGAAACTCGGTTGACTTACCCTGTTATCCAAGCAGTACTTCTCTATAAGTCTCACACATGCTGGAATGACCCTCTTGTCGTTAAATTCGTGCAAATAATCGGGATCCAGCAAAAGGGATAACAACCGCTCCAGCATCGTCACTGGTACAGTATCCTGTTGAATTATTTCGTCCAATATGGCTCGTACTCCTAGTTCGCGTACATTCGGAGCTTTGTATATCACCACAGAGGAAGCCAAAGTCTCGAAGTATTGTAGAATTGCAATGTTTGACGTATTCTTGACGACACTATCAGCAAGGAGCGAGTCTCTAGTAATGGGCCATGGTACTGTTGGCTCCGGAAACTCTTCAAATAATTCGTGAGAGTCCATTGATTTAGGATATTTTCGTCGCTAGAATAGCTCCTTGCCGGGACCAGGTGGCGACGGGGTGGTGGCTAGAAGCTCTTCTAATTCTATCACGTGATCTACTTATAGGACGTACAAACTATGTAATAAAGCGTCCGTGTGGCGTCAACTTATGGTTGAGTGTCCCATGGGAAAGTAACCTCAAGCGGTTATCCAATTAACAACCTACAACAAGCTTGGGTGTCTCTTTGCAGTGTCGAGTTACATCTTCCAGATGGAATTCCTTCAGCTCGTCTAGGGTATCCGGGCTGCCAATGTCGAATAGCATAACAACGATATCGTTATTATTAGGAGGCTAAAGTTAATCTATAGGGCCATACAGATGATACGATGAGAACAAACGGGTAGTATAATGGACGCAAGTGGGCGTAGTCGTCCATCGATGACGTGTCCCGGACCCGAGGAAGAGCGGTTTATGGAGGAGGAAGAGCTACCGAGTAACCATAGCATTCAAATAGCGATATGCCACAAAATCCATCCTGGTAGATCGGGATACATTATTTGACTGGTTCAATAATGATTATCTTCACCCACCAGGTTCCTATGCGTTTGAATCCAGAGTAACGTAGACTTTCCGCAAAATCCGCCGACGAATACAACTTTGATCTCGTATTGAAGTTCCTACTTGTTGGTCCACCTAGGAGCGCGCTTCAAGAAGCTAGAATTACCGATTCGCTTAAATACGTCCATGTCCTAAGAGAAGTTAGAGCTAGGCGCCCCGGTAACTCATGACTACTCGCATCTGGTGGCGCAGGGTCTGAGGTAGCCAAACATACCAAAATCCAACTGACTATAAGACAGATATTCACGGCGTCTCCTCATTTCATCAACCTACCATTGAGAATCATATTGATATTTATACGGAAGAGCCACCTATCACCTCAAGTGATTCAAAGATAACTGGATTTGGGCACACAAACGCCAAAATACAAGGTCTGAAGTACAGAATCGACGTGCAAATAGGCTCTTAAATATTCGACGCAGTTAACGAAGTGAGCTCCAGCATTCGGCTCTATGAGATAAATTAGACGTCCAATGACTATTAAAGGGATAGTTACTACTGCCTGATCTAACGGGAATAAACGGACTTACGCTTGCTGACATCGGAAACTGCAGTACCTCGCCGAGTTACAACGCTCGCAAACTATGTCCGCACCGTAAGAAGGTCGAGGGTCTGCACATCGCGGGTAGGCACATATGCTTAAGTCGTCTGGCCGGCGGTCTTTAATTTTAAGCTCTTTACTCAGCCAGAGCCATTCCTTCCTGCATTCAACCAGGTGGACATAGTGGTCGCTGTCGCGCTCGCGCATACCGATAGCGTTCTCGATATAACGGGCAACTCGGATCCAATCCGGAAGCGATCCTAACAAGCGCGTCCGGGCGCGTCTGTGGCGTTTCAATAGGGTGGGGATGAAATTTCGAAGAGAACGTCGCACTTGGCTCCAGTATTTCGATAGACTAGCCTCATCATCGTCTAGGACGTTTTAAGAGTCAGTCTTTACTTCTCAGAACATCGCAAGCTACGCACCTAGAAATTCGTATGTAAGTTTCGAATAGGCGTCTCTGGTCGCGAGCAGCAGAACTCTCCCGATCAGATTAATCAGGTCGACTTCTAAGAATACCTCGGCGATACGTGTAACATCTTGGGCCGGAGTCTCTTCGTCGGATAATATAGTACTGTAAATTGGAGCTTAACTCTGTAATATCAAGGGGAATAAGAGTTACTGACTTTGCAACCACAAGAATAAGGCTCATGAATTCTGTTGAAGCCCAAATTAAGTCGTCCTCGTCCTGAAATCCCTCCGAGAGTCGCAGTAGGGAGGCATTGAAGATAGCTGGGATCACGGAAATAGTGTGGTACCCAAAGCAAAACATGATCCATTGGAATAGCGAAGATGTCGATTGTATATCAAACGGTTTAATGCCCGCGGTTGGACGAATCCTTAATGCGAACGCTTTGCATAAGAGCGGACTTTCTCCATAGTAGGCATTTGAGTCTTTTAACTCCATTCCGTGTCGCCCGATTCGTTCGTGAACCGACCAGAATAGCTCATCTAGTAGATCTTCTTCCATAGCTGAGGATTCGACTAGCCAGAAACGACTTACGAGGTCCTGGAAGACTCGCCTTGGACATTCGTGGTCGGAGGGTCTGTCTAGTAATCAGAGATGCCACCATGGTGGATGGGTTTAGTGTACTCCTACTCACAAATCAGAGCAATTGAAGTGTCCACTTTCGCGCAACAAGACCAAAATCATATGGAATAGTATCGACCACCCGTGGAAGCGCTCAGGATACAGTACTCGGGCGACGGTCAATACTCGACGCTGTAGGGCCAATTTTCGGTAGAGAAAGCCAGCATGCTCGAAGGAAAGTCCACGGGTTGAGAAGGTCATTTCTTCCAAGCGAGTTTTGCTATCCCAGGTCGACAGGTTTGTGTGCAAAAGATCTGCTGCATATTCGCTCAAGGCGAGCAAATGATCCTGGGCTGGCGCAGAGAGCTGATCCTCAATAAACTCGTCGAGCTCGTCGTGTTGAATGAGCACGTCGACCTGAAGAGCGATAACTAGGATTCGAAGACATAGATATCCGTATGCCCCGGCAAGCAGCTATTCAAAAAATTCCGTATAAAAGGTTATATTATTATAGACCAACAATGACTCACTCGATTCTCCAGACAGTAAGTTTCGAGAAGCTTCATACACGCAGGGATTATCCTAGAGTCGTCGAATGCGTATAAATGCACCGGCTGCAATGCCAGTGACAACAACTGCTCTAGCTCGGACGTAGGCATTGAGTCTTCGCTTATGAGCTGTTCCAGAAGGTCATGCAGTTCAGGAGCAAGTTTGTTCTTGGCTTTGTAAGGTACCAGAGATTTCGCGGCCAAAGTTTCAAAGTACCGCAAGATTGCAACGTTTGGGGGATAGTTCACAATAGCATCAGAATAGAGCGAATCCCTCGTAAGAAGCCAAGAGGTCGCTTGCTCTTCGCAGTCTTCCATTTCGGTCGGAATTTGTCGTCTCTAGTTCAGAGGTGGCGCGGGTGGTGGCGAAAAGACCCTCCATTGAAATCACGTGTACTTTCTTGTCCTTACGCCCTTAGGGCCCTTTTTGTCCTGTACTTGGCCTTGGTCTCGTCTCGGACTGCGCGGTTTGACCTTGTGATCATGTAGCGCATTATAAATGTAATCAAAAAAAATGAAATCACGTGATCTATACAAAGCGCTATTTGCACGTGAAACAATCGGTAGCAAATGAGCCGATCTACCTTTACCTGTCTCTTCTTGACCACGACTTGTCCCCGCCCTCTTTCTTAAGGAGGAAAATAACATTGTCTAAAAACAATCTAGGGGGGCTTAACATCTTGAATACCAACCTATGGCGGCACTATCTGCAGCAAGGAGTCAAGCGTACATTGTTGCGTCAAAGCGGACCGCATTTGGTGCTTTTGGTGGAAAGTGAGCTAGCTGTCGACCGAATCTACCGGGCCTATTTACACCTCTCTTACAGACTCAAAGAATTGAAAGCTTCTGAACTTGGAGGTCTAGCTGGCAAGGCCGCGCTCGCTACGCTACCCAAGGAGACTCAAGTAGACAGTGTCGTGTTCGGGTGAGCGTCTCCCTTTCCGTAAACTCGTATATTTATTCATAAACTAGAATCGAATAGATCTGTATCTCAAACTGATAACTCAGGAGCCTATCTCGCACGTCATGTTGGTCATCTTAGTGGGCTCCCCGTCAACGTACCAGCATTGACCGTGAACAGGTAAGGAGAATTTCTTATAAGCGGGCGGGTCTACGATCCTAATAACCTTTAGGCTTTGTGGCTCCGGGTTTCAATCGCTCATTAATGCCGTCCAAGAGATTCAACTCGGCGAATCCAATGTTGTCCTAACAGGCATGGATACATCCCTATGATCCGATCCTAATAGTATACTAATTGCCGGTATTGAAATGTAGGAGGTACCGAGAATATGTCGATGGCGCCATATACTTTGCATGGTGTTCGCTTCGGGAATACTCGTTATGGTGTTGATCAAAAACTCGTCGATTCGCTCGCCGCAGCTCTTGTCGACCAAGTACCAGGTGGGAAGCCTGGAACGGCACCGACCCCCATGGGCAGTATGTCACATTTTTCACACGCGTTAGTAGCATCTAATTTAATCAACTATTGAAGTCACCGCCGAGAATTTGGCACAGAAATATGGTATTACTCGTGAACAATGCGACGCCTTCGCCTTACGGTCTCAACAGCGGTGGGCCGCAGCGCAAGCGGCCGGCGCATTTGAAGATGAAATAACACCCGTCGAGCTAAAGGGCAAGAAGGGAACCGAGGTGCGTCGTAAACGATTTAAAGTGGGTTTATCGAAGTTTTATGTTGGCCTCAGATATTCAGCATAGACGAACATCCCCGTCCGACTGCCTCAATAGAATCTCTAGCCAAACTTCCCAGCGTCTTTGTGAAACAAACAGGTACTGTGAGTGCCGGAAATGCCAGCGGAATCGGTGACGGAGCCGCTGCAAACGTCGTAGCAAGCGAGGAGGCATGTCAACGGTAAGTTATGGTACTTTATATGAGCCAAGAATTTATTAAATTTTGTAATTTCAGCTATGGGCTCCCTAAACTTGCTCGTATCGTGAGCTACGGGATCAGCGCCTGCGAACCAAATATCATGGGCATCGGGCCGGTCGAGGCTGTCCGGACCGCACTCGCTAGAAGTGGCCTCAAGAAGGACGATATTGACCTCTGGGACGTCAATGAGGTATGTATTAGTATCATGTTGTATGGGGCGCATTCTCACGGAGTTATGTCTAGGCATTTGCCGCGCAATGGTTGGCTGTGCAGAAAGAGCTCGAGCTCCCAGACGACAAAAGTAACTTGTTTGGGGGTGCAATTGCCCTGGCTCACCCACTTGGAGCCTCTGGCGCAAGGTGCGTACTGCTAGCGAGCGGGTAGGCCTCTAGCTAACTTAGAATTTCAGGATTCTGGCCAATTTGACGCACAACCTGCGCCGGTTAGACAAGAAGTACGCGGTTGGGGCAGCATGTATTGGTGGAGGTCAAGGAATTGCTGTTATTCTTGAAAGGGTTTAATGTACAGTAAGCATATAGACACAGTCAAGTCAACCCAGTTACCCCGCTACACCGACTTTGCCATTTGGAATCAAATTGAATAATTGATTTGCTGGTATTTGTGCATTCAATGATGCCACTCGTATTCGGAACTTGTCGAGGCAGCAAAGTTTTGAGACGAAGGCGTGTCTAAAACAAGAAAGTACTATTAGGATACAACACTTGTAGATACATCGTACACCGCCTAAAGATGAAAAGTGGAACACACTGATGAAGGTATATAACATTTAATGAGCCGCGACAGACTTGCCAGAGTCAACGACAGTAAAAGGTGTTGCGGGGGCCGACTGCGCCGGGGTATCTAACCAGTTATCGCAATGGAACATCGCACGGTCAGGGAACTCTTCACGAATCTTGCACTGGAACTCCTCATTCTGGAGCGTATAGACACGCCATAGGCCCTTTGCGTCTTCGGTCAAACCCACGTCCAGGAGCTGAAACGCGGGTGCACGGCCAAGGGAACGGAAAACTTGCCCAATTGGGTACTTGTCGACTAGGACGAGCTGGGCGGCTGCTGGGCTGGTCATGCGAACCGTCGAAGTACACATGCATACTACGCGTCCTCGGCAGACGAGATCGACGGTTCGGACTTGTTCGAGAGGGCTATCGGGTGAGGCGCTAGAGACTGGAGCGCTAGGGTCTGGGGTGGTGTGGCCGCGAGCTACTGAGATAGGGTGAGAAAAGTACGCGCTATAGGTGATAACCTCTTAGTATATTGCGTTCAAAAAGAAGTATTTGGATTTTGAAGCTAACCTAAGCGTGCGCTGGAGGTCTCCTTTCGCCGAGAGCGCTACGCGCTCAATGCCCGAAAGACAAGAAGGCCAGTTGAACTAACGATAAGGGAGGAATATGAGATCTCATTCTCTGTATAAGAGACGGTAGTACTCACTAGGAAGCTTGTTTCATTGGCATTAAATGAATCGTTGGACATGATGGGAAGGTAGGTGGAGCTGGATGGTGGGTAAGGGGAGATTGGTTTAACTGAGAATTCCGCTCCTCACCCTCCTTTTATACTGTACTACTCACCCGATTATCTCTGAAATGTTCCTATTCGCCGGCCTCTCAGCGTCTGGGAATCCTCCCTGAATGTTCACTCCCTGCAAGATCCGGCCGGGAGGAGATACGCACTGTATTTCAAATCCGACTCCACCCCGAAGTAGTTTCGATTACCAAATTTGGAGGGACGACCTAGTAAGTCTACTTCATGACGATAGCCAAGACAACATGCTCGCACCACGTACCGTCCTAATTCGCTTCGCAGGCGATCGGTTTATGGTTAGACTAACTAGCGAAATAGAGGGTAGCAACATCGGGCAAAGCCTATCAAATAGTCGCGCATTAATCTAGGCGCTGAAATAGCTAATGCACAGAACCCCAGAGGAACAAGGCATACCGTGTGGCCGCGTGTGCTGAATACTTGATACCCGGGGTAAAAGGCTTTTACTTTTGGGCGCAGGCGCTAGTTGACCTACTCGGGCGAGAGACGCATAGGTTTCTAAATGTCTAAATGTCTCAGATAATACATCAACTGGTGGGATGGGATCTATCCTCAATTTCACCTATTGTCTCGCGGTGCACGTTCTATCGGCGGGGGGGAGGGGGGAGCTGTATCCGACAATATTATTTAGTGCGCTTGGCATTGTCCATAGGCGCATAGAACGCATATAACCTCCCTGGAGTATTGTCATGTTGGGAACTTAACGCAGCCATGATGTGTTAGGGAAATCTTGTTCACTGATTCAACGTTATTCGGACTAGTAGCAATGGTTGACACGGGGAAAGCTCTGAAATGGTACTACACACGAGAATATTCGAACTGTGCCTAGACGGCACAAGAGGGGTTGGCTCACAAAATGGTATTACTTCGAGAACGTTGCTATAAGTCTCCGAAGGAATTGTTAATCTTGACGCAGTAAACACAATACTAATTACCCACATTGAACCAAATCTCGAGGCCACGATCACCAGAACCTACCCTAGGCCGGCGGAATCTGTCCTCTCGCCCGTCCAATCCATACGAGTGCCTCAGCCGCAGATCTTTTGGCGGTCTCATCTCCCCCTTGGACAACCTCTAGCAGTGCAGCAAGAAGTCCCGTTTCCTGAGCTGCGGTAACCAAGTTCTCCTTGAATTCGGGTGCAGAATTATGGAGCATGTTACGAGCAATCGTCACTCCGCGCAGCGTGAGGGAGGAATCATGTTCCTGAGGTTGAGACTCTTCTTTGTCGTCGTCATCTTCCTGCGTATCATCTTGGAAAAATAAGTCAAGCAGCCGCCACTTAGAATTCCTTAGCGATGGACTCACCGCTAGGAGAAACCAGCTCTCTGACGATCTGTGTTAATCGGGATGGCCCTCGCTCCAGGCCAAGCAAAGAATTGACAGCCAGTGCGGATGAGGTGAGCATCGCTAAGGCACCGCTTGCAGCGCGTCGGGTGGGCAGATCCTCCACGTCGGAGAGTGCCATCAAAACATGAAGGCGGGATTGTATGGCCTTGCTGGCTCTAGGCTCCTCTTCGGCGTCCCCCTCCCCAGTATACCGGCCCCAGACTTCATCGGACCCAACCAGGTTGCACAGCAGCTCGACTGCAGCGCGTCGAACCATTTTATGATCGGCTAGCATCAATTCCTCGACGTGCCGAATGCCTGTGCCCTTCACAACGCCTTCCGCGTCGACAGTGGCTACATTCGTAAGAGCCATGAGAGCTTCGAATTGCTGAAGAGTACTAGCATCTTTGTGTGTGAGCAAGTTCGAAAGCGGGCGGATAGCCGCACGTGGGGTGGCACCGAAAAGGAGGTTAGGCGGATGTGTTATAGTGAGCTTCGCGAGGGCCTGAAGTCCCAGCAGATCTCCAGGTGCAAGATCGTTGGTAGGATCCGGGGAAGAAGCCGCAGCCGACGACGGTGGTCGGTCGTAAGTCGCTCTTTGAGATATGTGCAAAAGCGCCTTGACAGCGCCACCTTGAATGGCCTTGCCGCGGTTTGGTTGCTCCGTGATGATACCAAGGTAGGCGCTCCCAGTGGCCCGACGCACGCCAATACTGGTGCTTTGCGATAATGCACTGAGGGCAGGAAGAACCCCAGCTTCGAGGAGTAATTTCGCGCGTGCGGCAACAGCGGAATCGGCCTCGGCCGGATCATCCACCGGGACTGGCAAGGCGCTGAGTTTAGCTCCGGGTGTGGCGGTTCGTCGAAGCTGCTCGATTGCCCGATCCGTCTGAGAGCGAGGCGGACGATACGACACGAGATTGTTAATAATGGATGCAATACCAAATAGCAAGACCGTATTGTCGCGATTGTCCCGCAATGCTTCGGTGTAATGGCTCTTTAATTGAGCAGAAGCTCTACTAGAAGACGATACCACCGGAACAAGGGCAAATATTTTCTTTAGAAAACCAGTGTCTCTAGATAATGCGTCTTTGTGCTCTGAGGCAGCCGACAGATGAGTTAGACCCTCGATGGAGTCGACTAGCGAGGAATTGTTATCGGTGACGCCAGCATCGCTTGATCCAGATATAACTAGGCTAGACATCACTCGGAGCAAACTTTCCTCTTCTTTCCGAAGTATTTGCTTGTCGTTTACACCTTTTGTCTGAGATTCAAGTGAAGCATCAGGAGTACCTCGGACAAGTTTAGTAAGCGCTACAGCTGCCGCTGCTCGGAGTTGAGGATCTCGTGTTTGTCGAGACTGGGCAGTTAGCCAAGCTTTACCACGATCATCAATGAGAGCGCGGCAATTAGCATTGCTGGAAGCCTGGGCGAGAAGACTTGCTAGAGGTCTCAAAACGGGCGAACTCAAGTCGGCAAAGATTTCTGGAATATCCTCTAGCGAAGATATTGTTTCAGGTTGGGCAAAGAGCGACGCAGCAGCTGCAGAGTCGACTTGAAACAAAGCATGTAAAAAACCGAGCGCAGAAGTGACGGGTTCCGCCTTAGTTGCGCTCAAACGAGAATCGAGTTCTGTGCGAAAGATAATAGCGATGGGATCAGGCGTGTCGCCAGACCCAGCTTTTTGTCGAACGCTAGAGCATAACTTGGCGAGGATGATATAAGTCAAGGAGCGAGAGCTTAGTGGCGAAGAAGGTAGGAAGCTGTCAAAAAGCAAGCCAGTGTCTCCCGGACGCAGACCCTCCGATGCCAAAGAGTCTTGATTTTCGAGGCGGTGAGCAATCGCCTGGAGTTGAGTGACGGGATCGGACATTTTAACACTGACAGAAAATACCCCGACACTGAGCGTTCGACTGTGCTTTCGTTTGAGTAGATGTGAAGACATGCTCACCCAACCAAGTCCAGACTCCTCGTAGATTGAGTCAAGTTGCGGTGAGGATAATTTATCACGTGAGTCAATCCTCCCAAGTGCTGACGAAATCATTCCCCAAATCACTCTGGGTATCGAACCACGCTTGAGACAAAACCCATACATTCGAAACTCAAAACTAGATCTGGTTAAATTTGGCCCCAAAATGCCGATTACTCTAAGCGAGGGCTGGGGTCGGACACTATTGGTATCATTTGTGTTAAAAGTCGTGGTTGACGTTCTGTTGTCACTTACCGGCTCTACTTTAGAGATAAAACACTGATCTCCCAAACGCGGCACCGGGATCATTTTGTAGTAGAACTCGATGGCCTTCAACGAGCGTATACCATAGACTGGGTCGGAAATAGTTCTGCCGTGCTTCCTTGCAATGCAACAATCCTTCGCGACGCTGGTCTCCCGTGTGTTCGACTTCATTCCGTAAGTAAGACATACCTCCCTATAACGCCCTCTGACCTAAATTAGCTGGATCATGAAAAGATGCCCTACTCGGAAAATGAAGAACGAGCTCAGGTTGTTATTGTTCGGCTCGAATCTCTTGGCCATTGTATGCAGCTTAATTCTCAAGCTGGTGCTACCCCCGGGGCCAAAAGTGTCCACCGAGGAATATTTCGGTTAGTAATCCCTCCTTATGGTGAGACCTACTTATTTGATTATTGGCTAATCTAATGTGCGCAACAACCATGATGCGTTGATTGAGAGCGGAGAGACCGTTTTCGCGCGGTTTGTGCATGCGAATTCTAGACACAACAGGCCCATCCCGTTTGTTGCCTGGTATTACAACTGGTCCAAGGTCCTTCAACAGCTTATTCTCCCTAAAGACGATACATCACTCGGCCCAAGCATAAAAAACTTGTATCATATATCTCCGAGATGCTCAGTGTGTAGAGGGAGGTAGGGGATTCATTGGGCTTCAAGTGGCGGTCGTTGCAAAGATGCCACAATCCGAAGCGTAGAATAACAAATGTGCCACCATTTTCTTGCGAACACAGTTGTTCAGCACTTTATTGCGGCTGCTTGTGCCAAGAACAGTATCTGAGCTTATCATTAGCGTGGCGCAGTTGCTCGTGACAGAGGTTTGATCTGACATTGGCCTACCCTTCGATCTATGAGGTACACGGCTGGAACTCCCGTATGCCCGATTGAGTATTAAACAGCCATGTAGTTTAAGATATATGCTATTCACCAGCTGAAAATGAGGTTTTGAATGGACGTGTGTGCACAAATGTATAGGCGGGTTGGAATCGTGTAATACATTCGGTACGAACTTTCACTTACTATAAGATCAACGTCACATGTCCATTATTGATGTTATCATGATCACCATTGAAACTCAGTGTGAGCTGCATAAAATCTCCAGTCGACAAGTGCTCCGCAAGATCGCCATTCCACCTGTTCGGAGCGGTCGACGGCGTGGCCACTTCCCCAACCAGCATAGCCATATGCTACTTGCTAAGTTCATCTTAAACACTCCGTGCTCAACCACTCATAAAAGTGCTTATAACCAAACTTTCGAAGCTTCACAGCCTAGCGAATGCACATAGCATTGCAGTCCTATGAATTACACTACCGGGCACTCGCATGCCGAGTTTCGCCAGATATTAATATTACGCCTCAACCTATAACGTGCTTATTTAGGGTTCTCGTAAGCAAAGAAACTCATCATATCAAGCGCAACGGGCTTGGTGACCACACTTTGGAGGGTGTATGCGAGGAGCCAATACTGAATGAAATGTCGTGGGTCACTATTGCACACATACAACAACAAGGCCAAATAATGAATGTCAGCTTGCTTGCAAACCTTAACTAAACCATCGCAGACCCGCGAAACACCCAGATATTTCCAGTAAAGATACTTGGCTCGCCTAACCAAAAATACTTGGAAAATCTCGCCAGGATGGCTAATAATCATCGATGGGGGCGCCTATCGCCTAGTTGTTTCGAGAATAGCGTCTATCATGGTTTAATTCCCTTGTCGGACTCTGATGTGCAGAACTTGGACTCTGATCGCACGCTCAATCGCTTTCTCACTGCGCGAAATGTCTCTTGTAGCACTATTCAGGATATGGTTCGACTGTCCTTAGTCCCTAAACGTCTGCGCACTTTCAAAAATACAAATCTTTTACCAGTTGCAATCAGCCGCCTCCGGGATTACTGTTCGCATAATAAGGCATGTAAAATCCATTGTTAGAAGGGGTTGAGGTGTTAATCCCAGGAAACCTTTCCGATCTTCCAGATGTTTGGTCACGAATATGGATTTCATTGTCTTCAAGTGGTGGTAGTGGCGATTGTGACAGGAGTCTTGATTGAAACCGACACACTCGAAGATACTATCTCCACTCTGCCAGCACTTCGGATTAAACGGGCTTCAACAGCGTTGGAGGAACTATCGTTGCGGGCTCTTCGAGAGATGAGAACAGCCGGATTATCTCAAAACAACAAAGGTAGTTTTTTCGAGGCCTTTGGTAAATCCACAACTTCAGGAAGTAGGTATCTCCCCAGTGTTGGAGGCATCACTTTCGAAGATATTTGTTTTCTTGTTGATGGAGTCTGGGACGATCGAAAAAGCTTCCTCATCATTCAATCGACGATAGACACCCCTCCTGGATGGGCAGTAGCGTTGTCATTCTTTTGCTTCAGCAATTCATTGTTATTGTGAGTATTCTGCGTTACCCATTCAACTTGCATCGCTTCTGACTCTGTAGCACGCAACGATTAGAGATCACCCAATTTTAAAATCCAAGTTGCGACACTTGATTTTTCGATCTTCGTTGCACGCTTCTCTCAGTGAATGTGGATATCTGACATTCGGTGCCCTTACCTATGAGCCAGAAGTGGGAGCGGCCCTGGGCCTTAATGATCACGCTGTTGACGAAGATGATGCCAGACTTCTACTTGTGGAATATCTTCGGCGAATCGCGTCTAATGCTAGGCATCCTAACTTCGAGTCCGGTACTGTCCTAGTGTTTATCCCGTGGATAAAAGACACCTTAGTCTGGTACAATAATCCACACCTACATTCGGGCTTTATACGTGCTGAAATCCAATGCCTGTGGCAAATTCTATCTGTAAGCTGGACAAGCAACCAAACCGTTGTCACCCGCCTTGAGAGGCAGATTTTCGATAACCTCGCCCTGCGGATGTTCGATTTCATACTGTAAGTGAATACCTCATGATTCAGTACAATGTCAAAATGAGTAACATAGTTGCATCTTCCCACTTTAAATAGTTGGCTTATAGGAACGGCCCCCAATCCACAACTTAAGAGTGAATATCTGGAAGGCTTATTTCGTCTAGATTTCATGGACCTGATTGGTCAGATTACACTGAGATTGGCGTTGCCTTCAAATATGGAAGATTCTGATGATTTCCAGCCCAGTGAGTGCAAAGGTTCTGGTAAAGCGTCAATCTCAATGGACCCCCCTCTTAGGTCTAGGCGGCCCTCACCATGGACTAATCAGTGGTGTTCGAAACACCTTCATTCGGCTTTATTCGCAAATATTCGGAGCTACTCGTGTTCCCCCAAGCTGGTTCCATGACTGGTCCAAAGTACACCAACACTTGGCATTCTTGAGGGACAATATTGCGCCAGGTCCTGAACACAAGAATCAAGCATTTTATGTTTCTAGCATGTTTCAAGTATGGGATAAGGCTGGCGAAATATTCAACTACCACTGGAAGCGACTGATGATTTGCCATAACCCTACGTGCCAAGTTATGGCAAGGTCGCTTTCTTGTGAACGTTGCTGCTCAGTGTCCTATTGCAGTCGTTCGTGTCAAGAACAGTAAGTTAGCTTTCTGCCCGAATCATAATGATGCCATGCTTAAAACTCGACTAGACACTGGTCCCACCCCTCGATCATTCAAGCACATAGCTGGAATTGCCGTACGTCAGAACCTGAAGAACGCCAGGGACGTTAAGTTAGATAGAGACGCCAATGAGTGTGTATGTCGTCACTAAACTGAGGTGCACGCTTTGGAATGAAATGCTTTAGAGCTGAAATTTTCTAGCCTAAACAATGACAGCTTAGAGCTCGCAAGGACTCCCCCGTCAATCAACAAGCGCATGATACCGGTAACAGGTGGGGTTAACCTATAGCTCCAGAGGGATCCTAAGTAAGTGGGACAATATAAGCAAAAGTCCAGTGCTTAATCTTTGGAACCAAACACGGCCTGCCTATACCCCCACCCCCTCTTGCCGATTCTCGTCTGCCCATTCCCTCCATTATATCTTAATAACCAGTAATCCCATGTTTCTAAATCTGAAGAACTCTTCAGTCTTCGACCGATACAGGCTATGCACGAGCCGGGAATATCTGATTGACTATACCTCTCCCCGGGTCAGAGGATTCGTGATTTTGCGTGATAATTGCCTTATCTAGACTAGCATTGAAGTCTAACGTTATTTACGTATAAAATTTGGGTAACAATCGCCCTACAAAATCGCGACTATTCTACCCTGCCCAGGAGCATGACCTGCTCGCACTCGGCTACTTCCGTCTACTGGCACTCGCACTATACACGGATGACCGGCTATAACATGAATTGGTACTCCAATTTTGAGGTTTCGTCTCGCCTCGTTCGACACACTAGGTCCCCATAATCGTTAGTAGCCAAACGATAAATATTAAGGCAAGATTTGATTGCATTTACCCTCACCCAGCGCGATGCAATTTAGTTCGAATTTCAATTCGGCTCACCCAAGCGAGTTGATCCCAAGACAAAGCTGAGACATGGTGAGAATTATTTTGATTTCTTGGCATAGAGTTGGCGCTGAGGGCGAGGGGCTCGGAGGGATGATGGCCTCGATCACGGTTTGGAGGCTTCTTTCGTCGAACGAGTGACAGCGAGGCTTTTCTTATGTCATCCGCCGAGGGTCGCGTCCTTCGGTCTGCTTTTGGTATAACTCATTAATCACGTAGGTGAGTGCTGATGACGGGTGTCCAACTTTATGTTAGCTATGTGTGCAGTTAGGACCATGGCTTATCTAACCCTCGGGTGGCAGCAGCGGCGTGAGGTTGACCAAAAATTTGAGGGGCGAGGGAGAAGGCCCCTCGAGAGCCCTCAGTGACGCCTCACCTATGGGAGCGCCGGTGCGTGCGTCCTAGATCGATCCGGGTGGTCTTGTCAAACGAGGCAACCGATTGGGCTGAGTCGGTATGTCCACTACGCACGCGTCGTTCTTGACGGTAACAAGACCATACAAACCACATCATATCAACAGACCCCACTTCAACCCGATCTCGACCAAGTTTCCTCTCACTCACAGAATACTTGGTCTCCGTAATACAATTCTTATCCCAAACCTTTGAAGCGTATCCGAGAAACTCTTCTGTGATGTCCACTGGGACTAGTTATTCCTGGGGACTCTCGTCACCTAGCTGCTTCCAAAATAGAGATGATGTTTACTTTCAAAATCTGTCGGACTCTGATATACAAAGACTAGACTCTGATCGCACGTTGAAGCGGCTGCTATTCGGACGGGACGTCTCCTCAAACACTCTGCGGGATGTGACTGGGCTAGCCTTGATTCCTAGTCGCCTACGCACCTTCAAAGGTACTCGGACCTTACCTATTGCAATCGGCCACCTCAGGAGATACTGTGCCAATAACAGTGTATGTAAGTTCCTCCAAGATCTGGGCCCTATTCTGATTTCAATAAAAATTTATCCGATTTTATAGATGTTTAGTTACGAGTATGGCGTCTACTGTCTTCGAGTAATCGCTATGACGATGATGATCGGAGTGTTGATCGAGGACAATGCAATCGAAGACCTCATATCGAATATACCAAAAACACCTAACAAAAGCACTGAAAAGGCTCTCTGGTTATTATCTCTTTGGGCACACGGGCGTTTTATACGTCCCGAAATACTCAAAGAGCAGGCCGCAAGTGAACATTCCAGCGTCCCCGAAACATCCAAGATTCCTCGAAACAAATACCTATCAGACGTTGGCGGAATGAACTTTGAAGACATCTGTTCTCTAGTTGATTCCATCTGGGACGATCGGAAGAACTTCCTCGTTGTTCAAGCATTGACAATAACGACTGTCGAATGGTCGTTTATGCTAATATTTTTTTGGATGAGTAACCGATCCCGGTGAGTAGTGAACCGTTCGCACACTGCGACCCCAACGGTTTCTGAACTCATTGCACAAAAATTAGAGATAACAAATCTTTGCGCTATAAACTACGGCACTTGGCGTTTCGATCTTCACTACACGCAAGTTTCATCGAACGCAAGGGCATGAATCTGCATTACATCGCAATCCGCAGCGATAGAGCGGTTGAGGCTGAGACGGATACCCCAGGCGCCCTTAAAGACCATGCCACAGACGAGGAAGATGTTAAATTTATTCTCGAGAGCTACTGTAGCCGAATCACCCACGAGGATACTTTCGACCTGGGACTCCGACAGGCATTTATTCCATGGATCCAAGATACTTTGACTTGGTACAAAAAAACGGACCTTGATTTGAAAGTTCTTGAAGTGGAGCTTGATGGCTTGTGGCGAGCGTGCACTTCAAGCTGGGCAGAGGATTTTGACGCCATGGTTCAGATTGAAGACCAACACTTCTTCGAGCGTCTAGTCTCACGAGTTCTTGACTTTATCCCGTTAGTGAGACATAAAAGATCGTGACGCTATTCTGACCCCAAGTAGTTGGCTCGTAGAACGATCCCCTAGTCTAGAAATGGAGGACAAATCTCTATCATTAATGTTCGGCTCCGATCTCTTAGCCATCGTAGGCCGATCAATCCTTAAGCTATTATTACCTCCCGGATCAGAAGCGTCTGTCGAAGAATATCTCGGTCAGTAGTTCATTATGATGAAGCAATTGAGCTAACTAATTAAAATATTCCTCAGAAATGTACACCGACCATTACCCATTACTTGCGAGCGCCACAAACCTCTTCTTACGGCTACGCATAGAGATAACAGGGGCATTAAGTCTATCTCTTTCAGTAGAGTGGTATCGCGACTGGTTCAAGGTACTTGAACACCTCGTTATCTTCCTGTGCAACATGACACTCGGCCCCAAACACGAAGAACTTGCGGCATACGTCATAAACGCGATCAGTGCATGGGAACATATAGGCAAATCTTTGGGCTTCAGACGGTCCTTTTCGGGAAAATGCGATAATTCAAGATGTATAGCGACGGATGTTCCGTCACTTGCTTGCGAGCGGTGTTGTACAGTATTTTATTGCAGTCGCTCGTGTCAAGAACAGTATGTGTGCTTACTACTGACGCCATACTGGAGCTCATCGTGAAATTTCAATTAGGCATTGGTCCTACCCTTCGATCTATGAGGCGCATAGCTGGAACTGCCATATGCCAGATTTCACATCACTCCAAGAGGAATGAGCTGGATAGCCGTGTTGCCCGGGATGTATGCCATCTATCAAGTCGGGATTGAAGGTTCTGAACCGGCTTGTAGACGTAAATGTATATAAAAAACTTGGGAGCTTCGAAACGCGGGATAAAAGACAGATTCTTATACACCGTCGGGTCGCCATTGTACAGCCATTATTGAGGATACTCTACCCCGCAGTATAAACTTCGACGCGGGTTTCAACTAGAGTTACAATCTGCAGTGATATTTGTGGTCAAAAACGTCGTGTCCCCTCCAACTCGGCTCCGATTTCAAACTTCGTCATTCTACTCGCAAAACGGAAGCTTCGGGTGAAGAAAGTGTTTCTCATTGGGAGAGGGTCAGAGCGCTCGTGATTTTGCGTGATAATTGTCTTATCTGGACTAGCATTGAAATCTGGTGGAAGTCATGTTTAACCTTTGGGCGACGAGCGCTCTACAAAATCGCGACTACAGGATTCCACCGTGCCTCGGGGGGTCCTCATTGGACGACGTGTCTACTTCTTCAACCAGCATGGCTATACGCTAATCGCCAAGCCCAGCCTATTCTCTTCGTGCTCAAGCGCACATGAAAACCTTCATAATGGTGCCTTCGAAGTCTCGAAGTCTGGTAAATACATGCGGTCTCCGCCTAGCCGCAAGGCATATTTCCTTATTTGGCCTCGGCGCTTCCCGAAGGACCGTTCAAGCGACGCTTTATCTTCCACATATGAACACCACGGTTCTTCGTCTCCGTGTTTTCGTAGACTCAGTACTCCTCCCACCATGGTCAAGCTAGTCACATTGGCCAGTCTTGCTGCCACCGCCGGCTTTGTTCTCGCCCAGCCCGGTGAAAAAATTATCATTAACGCGCCTGGCCAGCCGAACCTCGACGACGGACTCTCCGAATCTGGCGAAAAGGAACCGTTCAATCCGAAGCGATTTAGAAAACGCAAAGTACAGTGTTTTGCGTGGGATAGGAGTACAGAGCCATGGACCGAGAACTTGCTTGATATTAGTGAGTAGCGGCCGGTTAGGTCAAATGAATTGGGTCCGCGACGGAGGCTAATTGGGTTATTTGGTTAATTTATAGCTTGGGTCGATTTGAACCCCGAGGCGGAAAGGACACTGTTGTTCGTGCACGGATGGCCTGGCCTCTGGTCGACGTGGTCGAACCAAATCGAAGAGTTCCGCGTAAGTCGGCTCTGTTTTCTTTTATCTCACTCGGACCGCTGGGCTCACTCGCGTTTTAGGACGACTACCACCTCCTCATCCCAGACCTACGCGGGTTTGGATGGTCCTCTCATCCCGGCGATCCCGAGGACTCTGGGTCGATTCCCGACATCATCGACGACCTCGTATGCCTACTCGAGGCTGCAACTGTCAAGAAAGCTGTGTGCGTTGGTCATGATTGGGGCGCGCAAGTTTGCTGGCAGGCTGCTCGATCGCGTCCAGATCTGTTTGAGGCAGTTGCAGGCGCTGCTGTTCCTGTGAGTTTCGATCAAAGTGCGACACGAGGGTTAATTGTTGACATAATGAGTAGTACTTGCCAGCAGGCGGGCCGTTTATGCCCACCGAACAGTTGGTTCCTCACTTCCCCAAACTCGCGTACCAAATCTACTTTGCGAAAAAGACCAAGGAGGCTCATGCCGAACTCGAAAAGGATATCCGTAAAACACTACGTTCTGTCTATCGCACCGCGGCAACTAAGCCCCCGGCGAAGTTCCTGACGAGCATCCACAACCTTTTGGACGCGTACGAAGAAGGGGAGCTCGACGAGCGCATTCCTTTCTTCAGCAAGGTCGAAGAAGACTATCTCGTTAAAGTCTATGGCGTTCAGGGCTTCAAAAACAGTGTGTCGTTTGTCTAATTGTGACGACCATTCCTAATTATTGCCTTTTGTAGCGTTACAATTCTATACCGATGGCGGAAGACGCCGTTCCTGGGAATTCGCCCACAATCAGGGTAATCACACAATCCCGCAACCCGCGCTCTTCATCGAGCCATCCCAGGTACGTCATTTTGTCAACCGAGCCTTCACTTTTATGCACCCCTATCTTTACCCGTATAGGATGCCGTTGCCGACTGGGGAAAAGTGTCCGCAATTGTCGGCTCGGCCAAGTTTATCCCTCAACTCGAGACTGTGGTATGTTCTCTTCGCCTCCTTTGTCGTTCACGTGATCTAAGCACTTGGGCCCAGGTCTTGCACACGTCGCATTGGCCCCAGCTCGAGCAACCAGCAGAGTTTAACGCGGCGTTGCGCAAATGGTTGGGTAAACTACCGCCCGTCGGGTCTGTCGACTACACGAGTTCGACAGCAACCGAGAACGTTGGAAAAGAGGAGCCGGAGCACCATTACCCGGGCTCGGCGACTGGTAAAATGGCCGAAGGAAAGATAGTGGATCTAGAAGAGAAGCTACGGGAAAAGCTTAGCAAAAAGGCCCACGAAGACCTCTGAATCAGAATGTACTAGCGCCCGGACTATGAAATGTACAGCATTGAACGCGCATGGATGCCATTTTGGGCAGGAGGGAGACATAGCCGGGGCGAAGCGCTTATGTGATTGACAGACGGAAACGTGTGTGATGGGCCGGCGCTTGGCCGAGAGGGAACAAGGATGGGCCAAAGGGAGGGTGGCAACGGTGAGGCTGCGCTGCTCATCAGTAGCAGATCAGACGCCAATATCGGGGGGCTTTCCGGAGGGCTATAAGAACTGTGGCTACGCGACTATTCTCGACACCTTCCCCCCTCTTTCCCTCTCTACTCCTCCTCGACGCGCCCTTCCCTCTATTTCCTCTTTCATCTCGACCCCGACCCCGCCCTCGATCGATCCGGTGTCACGCTCGCTCTTACTTTTGAGAAGGTTGGCGCCTTGCCCACCATCGCCGTTTCAGCGACTGACGACGCGCGCTAGGACGGTACTGACCTTGTTCCAGATCTATTCTGACCCTAAGTAAGTCATTTTTAACATCGTCGTCGTCGAGATTAATACTGACTGCCGTTTATAGGAGTCGCCACTGAGCCGGCGCTAAGCCTCAACGCTACCATTGAGCTTCGACGCGTAAGATCATTGTTAGATTAAGCGTGATTTTACAGCGTCAGTCGCCTTTATGGCTTGAGTTTAGTATAGCTGTGAGCTCCGACAATCGGTTGTCGCAGTGTGATTGTATGGTACGCCACCCCTTTGTGCCCTTGCCGGTGGCGGCTACTAACTGGCCGTGTCTTTGATAGAGATAAGCACATTTGAGATATAGATTAGCCGGGCCAATTGAATTATGAGTGTATAAGGTTGTGTCGTGCAGGAATCATTGGGGTACGTTCATCCCTCTCTCCCCCCCTTCGCGTGCGGCGCTTATTCGATCGTAGCAGAAATGAATTCGACAAATTCCTAAGGGGTTGAGGCGATTATGATATATGGTACGTCTCCATCTTCGTCTCCTTCAGTCTCGTCTGACCATCGTCCAGAATGATAATAGGTTCTGCAAGAGGATTGCGTCGCACAAGTAGCAGTCCGACACGCTCTACCCAAAAAACCTTAGCAAGACTAAATTAAGAAGCGGGAGGGAGGGGCAAAAAAGTTGTAAGACCATACACGAGCGTCTGGTGCGAGAGCTCCATCGAGCTTCCGGCCGGGGCCTTTGGTTTGCCGGTAGCCCAGTGCGCATTGGCGTACGTTAAAACAGGGGACGAAGTGGGAGAATAATTGGGGACGTTTGGGGCAGCCTGGGTGGCGGCTGAAACCTTGAGGCGGGGTAAGACCACGTTTATGCACACTGTGTGAGAGCCCCGGGCCCGCTTGCGGAGCTTTGCGGCCGTTAACGCTTTGTGGTGGCAGCGGGGAAGGTCAAAATAAGGGGTCGTTTGGGGACGTGAGGAGCAGGGATTTGGAGGGATTTGGATAGATGAAGGGCGATTGAGTTCGAATAGGAGTTGTAGCGGGGGGATTGGCGAGGAGCGCGTGAACGGGGCTGATCACCCTGGAGGAGCCGAAGATGGCTAGCGCCTTTGGATGCGCATAATTTTTTCCTCTGGTTCCCTCGTGGAGCGTGGGTTGCTCTTCGTGAGCGGCCTCGGTCTTGCTCTTCTTTTTTGTCGTCTCGTACATGTTTCCTATTGTCTGTGTCGTGGTATTCTGGGCGCCAATCCATTATACGTTCGAGACTTTACTCTTCGCGTGATTAAGCCTTTGAAAAATGAAATGGCGTGAGTTCAATTTCCTCAATTGGCTCCTTTTGGCGCGTGTCCAAGATCGGGGGCCCTTCCGCAGCGCCAACGCTATCCGACAACGTTGCTTGACAAACGAATAAGATTGGCTTGAACCAACTAATCTACAGTGACACCCTTGGAGCGGAGATCGTTCTTCGCCTCACTTATCTCCTAAAGACAGGAGTCAATAGCGCGCCCAGCGTTCGAGGCGTTGCGCCAACTCACCTGCAACAACTCGTGGTACGCGTCTGTACAATCCCTGAACGAATACAACCCCCAGCCCAAGCTTCCCAACGAGTACGCGCCGAACGAAACCAACAGCCACCAGGGCAACTAGCGCAACGAGGTCAGCACGCACTGGTTTCATGTAGCAACGAAGAGGCGCACCGTTGGGAGAATTTTTGCAGACGTTTCAGACGAGAGGATGGGTACGGCCCAATACTCGAATAAGAATAGGAAGTAAAGAACAGAAACGACAGTCGCGGTGACCGCAAATCTAGTTGCGCGGGTCATGGCTGGGAAAGAGTGAGAGTGAGAGCTAGGACGTGTCAGGTTAGACCCACAAGCGCCTATGTCATGTAACGTTACCGACCCAGAAGGTCTCGCCACCTTCTGCTCTTCCACCACGATGCGTCTGACCTCGTTGTTGTTCGTCCTGGCGTCTGCCGCTCTGCCAGCCTCCTGTTCGCAAATACCCCTGACTCCTATCATGGCCGATGAAATATCCTCCCCGTTTGTGAACCCCAACGGTCCAACGCTTGCGGACTTGCTCACGATCCAGCAGTCCTCGTCGATCTTTTACGATTATCTGAGGGAGATCCCAGGCGTAGTTGATCGTTTGACCGACCCGAGTGGGAGTGTGATGAGCACGGTGTTCGTGCCAAAGAATAAGGCTGTTATTACATTGCCGAGGAAACCGTGAGTGTTTGGCTCGTAATGTTTTGGGTTGGGTTGGTCGATAATTTAGGCTTGAATAGGCACCAAGGTCCCGAAGGAGATGTGATCGGGATTCTCACTGGGCAGGAGCACGATGAACGTTCTAGGATGAACGTTGGCCGTTGGATTATGGCCCATATTGTCCCAGTGTGTACTTCTCTCGCTCGCCGCTTGATCCCGGATCATAATTCCTCTTTAGAGCCATCCCATTGAACTTGTCGGTTCGCACTCGACTATGCTCGACGGCAAGTCAATTACATTCGAATGTAACGGAGAGGATAAGAGTTGGAAGCATTGCACGCTTGAATCCGGTGTAAAGATTGTCCAGCGTCATGAGGTAAGAATACTATCGCACGTACCAGGATACTAATTCAATAATTTTATAATTAGGCTACTAATGGAGTTTTGTATGTGATCGACGGTACTATCATCCCTTAAACCTACTCTTCTCATTTCTCATTTGACGTTGTGAGTCCTGTATAATTATCTCGTCGACGTGAATTCGTCTGCCTCCGTTTCGTTACCATTACTAGAACTAGTTACCAAAGTAATTCTCTATCAATCAATAAACCAACATTCGTCTTAGCACTCATCAGACGGGATGGAATTGGCGGTCATTAGAGTATTTGAGAAACCCAAGGGCTAATTGGAACTCTAGTCCGTTTGAAAGCTGTGTGAGGCAGTTCGTCAATGCCAAGGAGACCGGTGCGTCATCTCTCATGCCGAGGCTCCATGAACCAGCTGCTGACCCCACAACCTGCAATTAGTCCGAACCCGGATTCCTTCAGCCACGCTCCCACGTACCATATTATTGCTGCATTTGGGTACTCGGACCAATCGCGCACGCGCGCCTTGTTTTGCCAACAGTACAGATATGGAAGCAAGGAAATATCAGCCTGACGTTTCTCGGGTAGCCTACCTTATAAGTCGTCCACCCTGTCCTGCTCGGCGACTGTGCCGACACTGTCCCACGTAGCGCCACCCTGCGTACGTTGACTAATCACATCTTCCCTTGGCGGATGACGCACATAGGTCGGCATGTCTTGTCCCGGCTCAAATCTTGGTTCTTCTCGTACTGTGCGCGGCAGCGCGGTGCACACTAGATCCTTGTGGAGGATTAGGCAGTGAATTCCAACGTATCGTGAGTGTTTAGTATAAAAGCTGGCGTTTTCATCCTTGGAGTGCATTCACCCTCTTTTCGTTCATGGTACAATTTTCAGTTCTATCAGCATTAGTTTGCGCGGCCTCTGTCCTCGCGAGTATACCAAATCCAAGGCACTTTGCGGATGTCCGGCGGGATATTGTAGAGAGTCGGGCTGCCAATGGCGAAGGATTGTCCGAACGCGCGGCCGCTGCGGCAATTAGCTTCTCGAATCCCAAGGCGAACGATTATTTTGTAGATGGAACAAAGATTCCAGATGTTGATTTTGATGTTGGTCCCTCATGGTCGGGTAAGTGGAACCAGGAAATCTGCGACGGAAAAAGACTGATTAAGTCGGCGGTGGATGTTTAGGTTTGATGCCGATATCCGGAGATGCGAATGAGACGCGCAAGCTGTTTTTCTGGTTCTGGCCGACAACGAACGCGAACCATACGGACGACCTTGTATTCTGGACTAACGGTACGTGTTGAATGTGTCTTATCAAGTGGATTCAGCATCTAATTTCCTCTGACATTATGCAGGAGGACCGGGCTGTTCCGGCTTGAGAGGTCTCCTCGAAGAAAACGGGCCGTTCGTCTGGCCCGCTGGTACAGCAAAGCCGATCCAGAATAAATGGTCCTGGACCAACCTTGTGCGTATTAAATATTGACTTATTCCTAACCCTATCACATCCTAACCTAGAGTTGATCTATCATCACAACAGTCGCACGTCCTCTGGGTCGAACAGCCCGTCGGCACTGGATTCTCCCAAGGAGTCCCAAACATCACGTGCGCTTTCCCCACCCTCTAATTTACTCACATTTGACCTTGCCATACAGCAACGACGACGAACTCGCTGCCCAGTTTGCTGGCTTCCTCACCCAGTTCCTCGAGGTCTTCTCCGAACTCAAAGGCAAGAACTTCTATGCGTCTGGTGAATCCTATGCTGGGTTCTATGTCCCATGTACGTTAGCTTCCTACACCTCGTCTAGTTTATTTGGTTTGCTAATACTCTGCGATGCGGGTGGCAGATATTGCCAACTACCTGTACGAGCATCCCAAGGCCGTGGACTTGAACGTCAAGGGAGTGTGGATCACCGACCCGTCCGTATCGTACGATATCGTGACGGAGTATATTCCCGTATTGACGTTCGCAGAGGTCCGTCATGTTCGTCTTTGTATATTGCCCACCATTATCGACTGAAATGCTCTCATAGAAATGGCGACACGTCCTCGGACTCAACTCCACGTTTATGGCTCAGCTCAAAAAGGACGGCGATGAATGCGGCTTTACGGACTACGCGAAAAAGTACGCGACCTACCCGCCTAAAGGAAAGCTCCCGCTGCCCGAACAAGCGTACCAAGGTATCCCGAATAGGGTGAACATGACGGAGAAGTGTGCGCTTTGGAGCCGGGTCTTGGTGGCTGCGATCACGTGAGTCACTGGGGTTGCTCGAGTCGGAGGTGGTTGTGCTGAGATACTGGGTATATGCGCGATAGTGTCAATCCAGCTTTCAATCCGTACCGGATTTTCGACACTTGGCCTATTCTTTGGGTACGTGACGAGTTTTAATTGGAGGTGGGTGGTGTGTGCTGACGTGAGATTTCAGGACGTGCTAGGGGGTGGAGGTGAGTATGATTTAAGGTCAGAGTGGCCTGCTTAATTTATTCTTCGATGAAAGGCGGGATCTTCCCCAACCAACAAGGTCCCATATATTTCAACCGCACCGACGTACAAGATGCAATCCATGCGCCGCATATCAGCTGGAGCGGGTGCTCTGAAAATGTTAGTATTTTTACAAGCCTTCGACCCATGCTTTAGACTAACGCTGGTGTAGCGGCCATATATCAATGGAACTGATAACTCGGTACCGTCCATGCTAAGTGTGATGCCAAACGTGATCGAGAAGAGCGAGCGAACTGTGGTTATGCATGGTGGAATTGTAAGTGTTTGTTTAGTGTTCATGGTAGAGGTAGCCGACTGAAGGAGGTTATAGGACTTTGTTACGATTGCTGAGGGAACTCGGTAAGCTCATTCATCGGGCTTGTCCCAGCCGCTTGACTGATTTTACTTTTAACAGGATTGCGATTCAGTAAGGAGTTTACATAGTTTGATCTTTCAGTTGCTTATTATTTAATTGGTGAAAACAGGAACATGACTTGTAAGTCTCGCTATCTTCATTATCCGACATGAACTCTGATTGGTTCTATGAAGGGGGCGGCAAACAAGGATTCCAGACTCCGATCGAGGATGAAAGCTTCGTGATTGAAGGGTTCGGAGTGCTTGGAAGTATGCACCAGGAGCGCAGTAAGTGGGCCAAGGCATATTCCTCTATCATTTCTTCTGGCCGCTGACTATAAACGTTTTCTTGCAGAACTGACATACGTAGAGGTTGACCTGGCCGGTAAGTTCACGTTTCCCTTTCCGTTCTTACCAGGTGGCTAACGTTTGTACTCAGGTCACATGCTGCCCCAGTATGCGCCTTGGGCAGCCTACAAGACACTCAGCTTCCTTCTTGGCCGCCAGAATATGACGGACCATTCGAACGATTTTGATTTGTATCCAGGCCTCAATGAGTTGTTCGGCCCCGGACCGCGCTGAATGTTGCCTCGCGATGGAGGACAGTGCACAGAATTCTAATGATTCGGGCAGACGTTTGACGATATAGTAATTTATTCAAGTTACGATCCGGTTGTAATTAATTGTTTGAGAGAAATCCTGTTTGTAGCCAAGGGCCAATCGCACGTTTGAAGTCACGCGGTATGCGTGAAATAATGTGACACAAATCCTTGAACGGAATGCAAATCCTATTAACGCCCCACCTGTTCGTGCATAGACTCGTATCTCATATTTTTCAACGGCGCGACCGTCAAGAGAAGAGACGATGGCGGCAAGGGTCCAACCAAAGGATTAATAATCCGATTTAACTGAGGTGCGTCATCTCTCGTGCCGAGGCCCCAATCCGAACTTGACTTCTTTTCGCCACCACCAAGGCACTCCTGGGTCTTCTTGATGCTCCACCCATAAATAAGTTTACTTGGGCCAATTAATGACGCGCACCTCCTTTGTCAACGGTGCGGACATGGCGAAAAGAGGCTACCAGCCCGATGCTCCTCAGATATCCGAACTCAGAAGTTCTCTAGCTCGCCCTACACGGGGACTGTGCAGACATTGTCCCACGCAACACCGTCTTGTGTACGTTAACGCACCACATCCTATCATCGCAGATGACGCACACCGTGCCCCTTCTTGTCCGAGATCCCCTCTTTCCTCTCTCATGGGCCCTCGTAATGTATGTTCGGCAGCACGGTGCAAGATGGATCCTGGGCAGCGAATCATAATACGTTGTAGGTAGTGGGTATAAAAGGTGGCGCTCCCACCCCTAAAGTCGATCCATTCTTTCAGCCATGGTGCGACTTTCAGTTCTGTCGGTATTAACTGGCGCAGCGTCTGTCCTTGCGAGTATACCGAGCCCAAGACAGTTTGCGGAGCTCCAGCGAGGGGTCGTGGAGAGCCGGACCGCTAACAACGGCGGAGTGTACGAACGCGCAGCTGCCGCGACAATTAGCTTTTCGAATCCCAAGGCGAACGACTATCTCGTGGATGGGACGAAGATTCCGGACGTTGAGTTTGACGTCGGTCCTTCGTGGTCAGGTAGGTGATCCTAGAAATTAGTAGCAGAGAGGGAACTAATTAATTCTGTGCGGGTGTTCAGGTTTGATGCCGATATCTGGGGATGCGAACGAGACGCGCAAGTTGTTCTTCTGGTTCTGGCCGACGACGGACGCGAATCATACAGATGACCTTGTGTTCTGGACTAACGGTACGTGCCAATTCGCGTTTTCTTTCAAGTATATTTAGTATCTGATTTTCTCTGGCGTTACGTAGGCGGACCGGGTTGTTCTGGCCTGGGAGGTCTCCTGAAAGAAAACGGACCGTTCACCTGGTCCACCGGCAGAGCAAAGCCCACTCGGAATAAATGGTCCTGGACCAACCTTGTACGCGTCAAACACTAGCTTACCTCCAGTCTAATCTAGAGGCTAACCTATTCTCACAGTCGCACGTCCTCTGGGTCGAACAGCCCGTAGGTACCGGATTCTCCCAAGGCGTCCCGAACATCACGTGCGCCCTTCCCACCCTATTTCTCTTCCTTCACCTATTCATACTTGATCTCCTCACGCAGCAACGACGACGAACTTGCTGCCCAGTTCGCCGGCTTCCTAGCGCAGTTTCTTGAAGTTTTCTCCGAACTCAAGGGTAAAAACTTCTATGCGTCCGGAGAATCCTATGCTGGGTACTATGTCCCATGTACGTCAGCTTCCCATATTCCGTTCCGTTTAGTTGTTTTACTGATGTCTTGCGTTGTGGGTTACAGATATTGCCAACTACCTATACGAGCATCCCCAAGCGGTGGACTTGAATGTAAAAGGAGTGTGGCTCACCGACCCGTCTGTGTCGTATGAGATGGTGATAGGGGATATTCCTACGTTGAATTTCGCAGAGGTACACCTCTACGTTTTATCCTACGAAGTAATTAACTCAAACTGATTGGTGTAGAAATGGAAAGACGTCCTCGCACTTAACTCAACCTTCATGGCCCAACTCAGAAAGAAAGCCGATGCATGTGGCTTTACGGACTACTCTAAAAAATATGCGACCTATCCACCTAAAGGGAAACTCCCGTTGCCCGAACAAGCGTTCAAAGGCACTCCGAACAGGGTGAACGTTACGAAGGAGTGCCAAATCTGGAACGATACTATGATAGCTGCGTTAACGTGAGTATATTTAGTTGTTCGAACCTGAAATTATAGTGCTGAGTTACTGGGTGTATGCGCGATAGTGTGAATCCTGCGTTCAACCCGTACCGGATATTCGACGTTTGGCCTATTCTTTGGGTATGTAGTGTGTTTTAGACGGAGGTTGGTGGGATATGTGCTGACGTGAGTTTTCAGGACGTACTAGGGAGTCCGGGTGAGTATTGATTGAGGTCGTAGTGACGTGCTTGGCTTACTCCTCGGTGACAGGAGGACTCTTTGGCAATTTTCAAAGCCCCGTATACTTTAACCGTACCGACGTGCAAGATGCCATTCATGCGCCGCGTATGAGTTGGAGCGGGTGCTCTCCGATTGTTAGTACTTTTACGACTGTTCAATTCCTACTTCGAACTAATGCTGGTCATAGGATGTATACGTTAATGGAACTGATAACTCAGTACCGTCCATGCTGAGCGTAATGCCAAACGTGATCGAGAAGAGCGAGAGAACTGTGGTTATGCATGGCGGAATCGTAAGTGTTCGTTTAGCGTCTATGATAAGGGCGACCAACTGAAGGGAGATATAGGATTTTGTCACTATCACTGAAGGAACTCGGTGAGCGCATTGGTTGGGTTTGTCAATACCTCTTAACTGATTTACCATTTTACAGGATTGCGATTCAGTAAGGATTCTATATAGCTTGACCGTTCAATAGCTTACTGTTTAACTGGCGCAAATAGGAACATGACTTGTAAGTTTTGCGATTTGCATTATCTGACACGAACTCTGATTAGTTTCACGTAGGGGGCGGCAAACAAGGATTCCAGACTCCGATCAAGGACGAAAGCTTTATTATTGAAGGATTTGGAGTGTTGGGGAATATGCACCAAGAACGCAGTAAGTGGACCGAAGCATATACCTCCATTATCCCATTTGGCGCCTGATATAAACATTTTCCTGCAGAACTGACATACGTCGAGGTTAACCTGGCTGGTAAGTTCACGTTTCTGTTTTCGCTCCCGTCCCGTCCCAACCGGATGGCTAAACGCTTGCATCTAGGACACATGCTGCCCGAGTACGCGCCTTGGGCAGCCTTCAAGACACTCAGCTACCTTTTAGGCCGTGAGAACATGACGGACCACTCGAACGACGCAGCTTTGCTGCCGGGCGTTTATGAGATGTTTGGTCCTGGATTTCTCTGAATATTGCCCCGCGGTGGAAGACAGCACGCAGAGCTTTAATGAATCGGACAGGTGTTTGATGTTGTGGTATTGTACTTTAGCTATAATTCAACCCTAATTGATTGTTTGAAAGTGACCTTATTTGCAGTCAATAACCATGCGCACGTCTAAGGTACTACCATACGCCAATACCTATTTTTGGCTATTAGGTGAAATGACACAAATGTTTGAACTGAATCTACAGTGAATCTTAAATCGGGCTTCTTTCAGCTGTGCTCTCGCAAGTCATATTCATGCCCCACCCGTGAGTACGCAGGCCAATCATAGGCTTTTATCTCGTTTGTTAACAATGTGGCCATATCAAAAAGAGACATCAGCCCGACGCTACTCGGATAGCTTTCCTCCTAAGTCGTGTGATCGACCTGCACAGTCACTGTGCAAGTTGTGTCCCACGCGGCGCCATCCCGCGTATGCGTTCACTGATCACGTGCACCCTTATCTTTCCAGATGAAGCACATGGGACATAATCTTCTCAGAGCTCCCGTCCAGGCTCATTTCTTCCATCTTTCCCTTGACTTCTCATACGTGCGGCAACGCGATGTAAAAATAGACCCCGGATGGGACTGGGCGATAAATTCTGACGTATTGTGGGTGGATGGTATAAAAGGTAACGTTCTCACCCTTGTAGTTGAATTCATCCTCATTTCAACCATGGTGCGACTTTCGGCTTGGTTGGTATTGACAAGCGCAGCCTCTGTGCTTGCAGGTGTACGGAGCCCGAGACAGTTTGCAGACCTTCAGCGAAGCGCTGTCGAGAGTCGGTCTACCAGCAGTGGGGGATTGTATGAACGCGCGACGACTGCGACGATTAGCTTCTCAAACCCCAAGACGAACGACTATCTCGTAGATGGGACAAAGATTCCGGAAGTCGATTTTGACGTTGGGCCTTCGTGGTCGGGTTAGTGGGGTTGGGAACTAGTGGCGGATCGAGGACTAATTAATTCGTATGCTGGTGTATAGGTTTGATGCCGATATCTGGGAACGCGAACGAGACGCGGAAGTTGTTCTTCTGGTTCTGGCCAACGACGAACGCGGACCACACGGATGACCTTGTATTCTGGACTAACGGTACGAGTCGATTTACACAATCTTCCTCGATATACCTAATATCTGATTTCCTCTGACGTTATGCAGGGGGTCCGGGCTGCTCCTCCCTGGAAGGTCTCCTCCAAGAAAACGGACCGTTCGTCTGGCCCACTGGAACAGCCAAGCCCATTCGAAACCAATGGTCCTGGACCAATCTTGTACGCACCAAATACTAGATTGATTTTAACCCGCTCCATCCTAAACCGAGATTGGCCAACGTTATAGTCGCACGTCCTCTGGGTCGAACAACCTGTGGGCACAGGATTCTCCCAAGGCGTTCCAAATATCACGTACGCACTCTTTATTCTCTCAATCTTATTTTTTCACTGAGTGTGATACAGTGACGACGACCAACTCGCTGCCCAGTTCGCTGGGTTCCTTGCGCAATTCCTCGAAGTTTTTTCTGAACTCAAGGGCAAAAACTTCTATGCGTCTGGGGAATCTTATGCTGGATTCTACGTCCCATGTATGTTTGCCTCTCACACGCCGTCTCGTTTAGATAGTCACTGACATCCTGCGTGACTGGTGACAGATATTGCCAATTATTTGTACGAGCATCCTAAAGCGGTGGACTTGAACCTAAAAGGAGTGTGGATCACCGACCCATCCGTGTCGTACGATATCGTGACGGAATATATCCCCGCATTGACGTTTGCAGAGGTACTCCAGTCATATAGTTTATACCAGGGTCAAAAATCTGAAATTCATTCATATAGAAATGGCAAGACGTCCTCGCACTTAATTCAACCTTCATGGCTCAGCTCAAAAAGAACGCCGACGCATGCGGATTTACAGACTACGCGAAAAAGTACGCGACCTACCCACCTAAGGGGAAGCTTCCTCTGCCCAAGCAGGCGTACCGGGGCATTCCGAACTATGCCAATATTACAGACCAGTGCGCGCTATGGGACCAGGTCTACGAGGCGGCCATCACGTGAGTCTATCTAGCTGCTTGAATCAGCGACGGCAGTGCTAAACTGCTGGGTATATGCGCGGTAGTGTGAACCCAAACTTCAACGTATACAGGATTTTCGACGTTTGGCCTGTTCTCTGGGTATGTAATGAGGTTTAGTTAAGAGTAAGCAGTGCGCGCTGACATGATATGCCAGGATGTACTAGGGTTCCCAGGTGAGAATGGGTCGAGGTCGCAAGGGCGTGTTTAACTGATTCTCTCTTCAAATAAGGGAGCTACTATAACCAGCAAAGTCCTCTGTATTTCAACCGTACCGACGTGCAAGATGTTATCCATGCACCGCGTATCAGCTGGAGCGAGTGCTCTTCAATTGTGAGTATTTTACGTGTGTTCAATCCATAATTTGGACCGACGCCAGCACAGGACGTGTATATCAATGGAACTGACAATTCAGTACCGGTTATGCTGAGCGTGATGCCAAATGTGATCGAGAAGAGCGAGCGGACTGTGGTTATGCACGGCGGGATTGTAAGTGTACTTTTGGCGTTTATAGTAGGGGTAACCAGCTAAAGAAGAAATTAGGACTACGTTCTCATTGACGAAGGGACTAGGTAAGCTCCCTTGCCTGATTTTTTCAACGCCTTTTAGCTAAATTTCAATTTAACAGGATCGCAATTCAGTGAGGATTCTGCATAGCTCGGCCATTTAGCAGCTAACTGTTTACTGGGTAAAAATAGGAACATGACTTGTGAGTTTTATGGATTTCGTTATTCAATATAAATTCTGATTAGTTCTACTCAGGGGGCGGCAAGCAAGGTTTCCAGGCTCCGATTAAGGATGAAAGCTTCGTGATTGAAGGATTCGGAGTGCTCGGGCGCATGCACCAGGAGCGAAGTGAGTGGTTGAGATATGTATCTCCAATATCATTTGACGTCTGATCATAAAATATTCTTGCAGAGTTGACATACGTCGAGGTTGACCTGTCTGGTGAATTCATATATCCCTTTTCGCAAAACCAATTAACCCAAAGCTCGTAACTAGGTCACATGATGCCCCAGTACGCGCCTTGGGCGGCATACAAGACACTCAGCTACCTTTTAGGACGTGAGAGTCTGACAGACCACTCAAACGACGCGGCTTTGTATCCGAGTGACTATGAGTTATTTGGTCCTGGGCCGCGCCGAAGATTGCCACGAGGGGGAGGACGGCATATTGAACTTTAATAGATTGATTAGAGTGCTAACTACAACGTCATACGCAACGGAAAATATGATTCAATCGCGGAAGAGTCTTTTCTCAAAGCTTTGTATCTCTGCTACATATATCTACCCATAAAAGTGTGCACAATGAACAATCCGAGTAGAGGCCGAAAATAGATATGGTGGACGTGGGCATATGTCCATGCGCATACAGTTCGAAACCTTAGCGTAGGAGAGGACGGGGACTTATGCACCATGCACGAGCGCAGCCGCCGATTCGTAGTAAACTCAGTTAGCAACTCGCTCCATTAACCACCCTCGATGATAAGTGCGTTATGATTGAGAAATATGACGGTCTCGCTGGTAGGTATCTGATGTCCCGAACCCCCTTAGAATTTCGTACGTAGTATAGGATGTGTATGGACGCATTGTATACTCTAAACCCCAGTGTCTCTTCAGTTTCTACGTTGCCGCATTGTCCTGGTAAACTCGATAGACTAGATGGAAGATACAGTGCAGACCCGTGCGACCATAATCTTCCGGCCTGGGCGCTGCCCAGCGGTTTGGACTCCCGAGAAATCGGACACGAGGGTACCGCCATGGGAAACCTATATATATCAACCATGGTAGCTCAGCTAAGATTGGTCATGCATTGAGTGGCGTGATGCACGAATCTGGGCGCTCCCTTGTTCCTTGGAACACATCCCCAGCCCAAACCCAAATATGTTTCAGCAGGGTAGATATAGGCCATAACTCGAAAACGCCTACTACAGAAGTATGATTCAACTAGGCGGACCGACCACTGGCCCCTGGCGTTGAGTACTCCTCTGGTTACTCTGCAAAAACGAGAAAAGCTCTCGGTGCTCCAGAGAGCTGCGGAAGGGGGGGTAGTGGCTCCCGGCCTCGTAAGCGCCTGGGAGCACCGGGGAGCGCTCGGGAGCACGGGAGCACGGAGCTCCAGAGTGCTCCACGGTGCTCCCAGGCGCTTATGAGGCCAGGAGCCACTACCCTCCCTTCCGCAGCTCTCCGGAGCACCGAGAGCTTTTCTCGGTTTTGCAGAGTGAAATACCCGATCGGATGGCGACCCTGGATTCCAAAACACATCCCATGACTTGTTAAGACTAGCATCCTAGT
>JANWGL010001952.1:0-11963 GCA_025200755.1 Ceratobasidium sp. C01
AGGATTTCAGGGTGGTTAGCACAGCGTCCACAATCTGGAACTCGCTAAGCAAAGACAACACGTTTTTAGGGGGTATGAGGCCCCATCGCTGGACTGGAGACGAGACTGCCACAGCCAGGCCCGAGCTGAAAATCAGGTGATTCAACGCGCCATATTTGCAGGTGTCGATTTGGGGCGTATGGAACCAGACGGGACAAGGGCATATAGAACCATGGTGCAAAGTGGTGTGGCATTGGCCAGGTGGGCAAGGGGCCAGTGCTAACGATTTTTGTGTACCCGTTTAGAAACACGAGTCTGTAGGCGCACTCGCTGAGTTCGCGGGCCAACCACATTCTATACGTTGCAGGATAGTATTCATGGTGGGGCGTCTGAATGCTCATAAAGACGATGAACGAGCTGAGCTAGAGGATAATTTCCCTCGTGCTAGCAACTTCAAAATTCTGCTTTATGGTTCGGCCACGTACATACGGATATCCTACGATCCCAAATCCCTTTTCTGCCACGATTTATTGATATTAGCGAAGTCTCCCGATAGCGCATACAATTAGTCCCTAAAATGAAACTAGCTTATAGGTGTATCTGTGCATATATCCTTGCCACGTTGCCGACGGCTACCCGGGAACACAGGCGTAGCCAAAGACAAGGATACCGGCTCTGTGAAACATAATTCCAATATCAATATAGCGCTTGTGTATGGTGACAATGACACATTGCCCGATTTTTTGCGACGGTTATTTCTCGGCTCGCGCGTTACCTGGAGCACTCAAACTTTCGACATGGAGCGTGCTATCCTCATCAAGTTCTCGAACTTTCGCTGGAATATGGTTAGAGGATATCAAGATATTTATGATTGAAAGTCTGTCACTATGCACAAACTCTCTAATCTATGGATCAGAGTTGGAGTCCTCTCAAACTTGGCGTTATGATATGCTAGTCGGCGCTTGAACGCGCTTATGCAATCAAGTCATATGACTAGTTACAACGTGTCAGCTTCAGAGGTAAACACGATTGACTGAGTAGATCCCCGCCACCGTCTCGCTGAGGCATCATTTACCTCACACGAGCGGCGTGCATGAGAACGTTACGCGTTTGTAGATCAACAACAAAGGTTGGCTGGTAGGGCCCATTTAAGGACTTGACGGCAGCAAGGCTCGTGCGCTGTTCGAGTAGTATAATGGGCAGACATCTGAAGAATATGTTTAGATTTTGTATATTAGACTCGCAGTATACAAGCTATGAAAGTGCAAGATACATATTGGTTTAAAACATGACTATTTATGAAAGTCAGGTACAATATCGGCCGGAAATTTGAAGAAACTCACCAAAGGAAAAGGAAATTGTATAGTGCTCAGTCTATCTTTCGAGCCCAGCGACGAGACCCAGTGGAATGGGGTGCAGGGCTGACCGTGCGAGGTGACTCAGGTCGAGGAACTTGAATATCCATTTTCTCTCGGACTGCCACTGGCGTGGCCAAGATAGGTTTTTCTGGGGTTCGTTCTTTCTCAGCACCGATAGGAGCGCTACCTTGGCCCCAAAATGCTACCATTTGTATGGCGAGAACCAAGTTAAGAATAAGGGCCAACGCGAATCCTCCCGCAACTAATACATCGTCTACCTCGGTCGCCGTGGTGAACAAACGGGCCAGGCAACCAAGTGTCTGGGCGCCAACGGCAACCGAAGAAAGTTGCCCGGTGCTGCGTGTACGCTGGTTCTGCGCAATTTGCGGTAGCTTGGAGAACAGTGCGATAGGGAGCGTAGCGAGTTGCAAGAGTGCTAGGATTCGAGCAGGCGCAAGCAGGAGACCAAGTCCAGCCAACAGCGTCGCAATGACAAACGAGGGAAGATGCGCATGAGGCTTGCGAGCGGCGGACGTCGAAGTGAGGGAAGGCGTAGGGTATTGGATGATCAGGTAGGTGATCGCCACGTTTTGGATGGTGAGAAACAGGTTTTCGCCATAGGTGCTGAAGGGAAAGGCGTTGCGAGCGCTGTATGCAAGGTTAATCGCGTAGCCGAGAGTTTCGAGCACGTATGCTGTTAGGCTGAGTCCTCGAGCTGAGCGAGCGCGGGTGACTAGGAAATAAAAAGGTGGCGTAAGTCGGGGAGGATTCAACGAGGTAACAACGACGTACTGAGTAGCAACTGCGGCACTTTCATAACAGAGCCACCTACAACAATCCCAATGCCAAGTCCCTTTGATACAGCATATTTAACACAGTCAACATCGTTCAGCTCGAGGTTTTCGATGAGTTTAGTGTAGCATTTCTGGCTCAACGGTTAGCGTGGCCACAAAACCCGAACTTTTGAGTGCTCACCTGGCCAATGATGGCAACTGCTGGATCTCGGATAAAGAAAGGGAGATTGCGAGTGATACTCGTCATTGTACGAGCCGTCGAGGGGTCTGGTAGAGGAGCAATTGGGTCGGTGGTGGAGGAGGGAAGAAGCGCTGAGACACGTCCACCAAATCGAGTGCCTGGTTGCCTTGGGCTCATTTTCTGATTGTGCCCATGTGATTTGTCAGCAGGCATCTAATCTCATCTCTTTGCGTCGATCATCCAAAATTTGGATAGACAGCAGACTTAGTGCTGGTGAGTTGTGGGGAACGAAATAACATATCTGACCGCTAATATTGTAAGCCAATAGTTAAGCTTGGTGGCAAACAAAATCTCGCTATTTGATTCTCTCTGAGACTCGGCCACAATAACCCTTGGTCCACATCCTTGATCTACCGCTGCCCGCCATGTCGACAGCCTCTTACGACCTTACACAAAAGCTTATTCCTTTCCTTGACCGACACTTGATTCTCCCTTTACTTGCTCATCTTGCGGAAGCGGAACTCTTTCCACCTGAGCAGATCGCCCGGGCCCAGTATGAGCTCGTAAAAGAAACAAACATGCTTGACTATGCCGCTTCGCTCTTTGAAAATGCCTATCCAGACGATGAGGTACCTGGAGGTGAGTTTTGTTTGTCGAAATCTGGGCTTCTGGGAAGGACAAGCCGTTTCCTGGTTCGTGAAGTCGCTATTCAAACAACGAGCATCAGTGGATCCTATACGAGGCAGCTCTCTTAGCTTTGTGTGCCTTCATTTTTCTATAACTAATGTTAATATGTTTTAGTGTTTGCGGCGAAGCGTGAAAAGGCCGTCTCAGAGAGTGAACGGTTGCAGCAAGAGGCGCAATTCGTTCTTGATGTTATCGAGAAGCCGGAAGTCGCGCAGGCGCTGAGGCAGGATAAAATGCAAAATCTGCAGTACCTCAAGGACAACCACAACGTACGCAATTTGCTTCCTGGAATCTGCCTGCGATACTAATCTAACTGGTCTACCGAAAATAGCTTACATTAGAGCAAATTACCGCTCTGTACAACTTTGGTCAATTTCAGTACACTACTGGAAATTACTCTGGCGCCTCCGATTATCTTTATCACTTCCGTATTCTTTCAACCAACCCCGATCTTCTTCTTTCTGCGCACTGGGGAAAGCTTTCAAGCGACATTCTGACTGGTGCTTGGGACCATTCATTGGAGGAGCTGTCGTCTTTAAGGGAAACGCTAGACTCGCGATCGTTGCCCACACCCACACCGGCCGGCACTTCATCTGCTCCCCTTACAGCCCGAGCTTGGCTCCTCCACTGGTCACTCTTCGTATGCGTTAACAAGAACGTACCCTCTGGTCCACAAACGTTCCTCGACATGGCACTCGCCCCCGCGTATCTCAACACTATTCAGGTTGCGTGCCCCTGGCTTCTGCGCTATGTCTCTGCAGCTGCAGTCCTCGTCAGCCGTCACCGCGACGAAGTCGTGCGCATTGTCCAAATGGAAGCGTATCAGTACTCTGACCCAGTTACGCGCTTCTTGACCGCATTGTATGTGGACTTTGACTTCGAAGGAGCACGGGAAGCACTAGGTGCTGCTGAGGGTGTTCTAGAGGCGGACTTTTTCCTTGGGGCATATGCGGGAGAGTTTGTGGATGCGGCTAGGTGCTTGATTAGCGAGGCGTACTGCCGAGTGCACCAGACCATCAACATTGCGTAAGTTGGACAACACCCCCATCCCGTCGTTTGTATGCTGACCCGCATACAGTGAGCTTTCGGACCGATTGAACATGTCTCGCGACGATGGCGAGAAGTGGATTGTGAACCTTATTAGGGACACGAAGATGGGAACTGACGCCAAGATCGATCTCAAGAAGGTACGATTGGATTCCCTATTTATACATTTAGCCTTAAATACTAACATGCTTCGTATTACCTCCATTTCGGAATGTCTATCATAGAATGAAATCCACATTGCACGCGCCCATCCCCCAGTCTACCAAACAATTATTGAAAAGACTCGCGGCCTTGCATTCCGCACACAAGTTCTTGGTGTCGCAATGGGCAAGCGGGCGGCAGGGGAGGAAGTTGAGACGAGTAACGCTGGTAAGCGTGGAGGAGACAAGCGACGGGTAGGGGGTGGTGCAAGGAGAGAGAGGGAGGAGAAGGCTGAGGCTACGTAGGTGGACGTTGAGTGCTTCCTGGCTGCGTTATCCAGTGTTTAGTCGTGAACGTACATGGTATGAACAAATTCGTTATTATTCTGGGTCGGCGTATAGCGCTCCCGACGCTTCAACAGTCGAGGCTGGGCTCTAGAACGAGTGGAAAGCCAGCTGACGACCGCAAATCTTACGCTGGCGGTGGGCCGACAAATCTAGAACTTTCGGAGAGCTTGAACCTGGCATTGGTGTACCTCTTTTGGCCGAACGTTCTCGACCTCCGGAGGCAGGAGGACGGCTGAACGCCGAGCTTAATTGCGTTGAGTACATCAAGGTATGCCTTCTCCTATACTTGCTGTTTTTTGGCCCCTCACACTCGATCAGGGGCACAAATGGTCCGACACTCGTGCATCTACGTCCGTATAGGCACGCACCTCCTATTCCCAGACCCAGGCACTCCAGCAGTGGTGCCCCCTTTGATGACCCGGCTCGTCCCCTCGATCCCGGGTGCAATTATACCGACTATGCTGGCGTTGTGAGAGCCTAGTTAAGCCTTTGGAGAGCAAGCGTAAGTGCTGCAGGCTGTAAGTATCACCCAGCGTGCCGCTACGACGCAAATCGACAAAACCTGGAATCCACATGAAGGTTCCCCACACACACGCTAAATCTTCCTATAGGTACTTCGATTCTTAGTGATTGCAATAAGAAGTATTGATTTTCAGGCATCTTTTTGGGGAAGCACTGGGGTAGCTTAAAAATGTTCGATAAATCGGCTCCCGAATCAATACGAGTGGGTTCTAAGACTTTTTAATATCTGTGAGTCAGTTGATTGCGAGCCTATTGATGGAATAACACAACCCCGTTCCTAGCACGGTGATCGGTGATTGACGCTTCCCCGTGTGACCAAACGAATTTGGGGTCAATCTCACTCACAAGTGACTGATTCGTGTTCGGGTAACTTGGCACATCATCCGGCGAGCGCGCTCCGATTGTCGAGACTCATCAGCTGCGCCCAAATCCCGCTTTCGGGCATGCCCTGGCCCCTAATTGGCGCACGCTGGCCTGGATTTGGATGTTGTAGCGACATACTACAACAATTAACCTCGTTGGAGCCGCTTAGCTGAGTGCACCACATGTTTCGGCGAACACCCAGCACCGTGTCCCCTTGGCGCGAAGGGCCTAGTATATGCGCAAAAGCCCCTTTCGTAGACCTATAAAAACTGCTCGAGGCGGCCTGGCTCTACATCGGACACAGCAACACCTCTCTCTACTCCCAGTCGTCCTTCCTCGTCCTCACCACCATGCAGTTCCGTTCCAATCTCACTCGCTTCCTCGGCTTTATGCTAGTGTTCTTGAGCTTTAGTTTACTGGTCTCTGCCGCTCCTGCCCCCGTTTCCGCTGACACCGATCTTGTTCCCCGCGGCGGGTGCAGCGTTGGGTGCCCAACAGGCAACAATGCATACGACACCTTGCTTAAACTTAAGGCTGACCTCGCCATCAAGCTTGACCTACTCGGTATGATACTTCTATTGCTCGCATGACTCTATCCTGAAAAACACCACAGATGGCTGTTACCATGATGGAACTGACCCCAGCGGCGTCATCACCGACATTGCTGCTCTAATCAACGCGGCAGCTGCGCTCATTGCCGGTTTGGACAAGGACCTCCTCGGGCTACTGAACGGCAAGCTTCTCCTCATCGTCAACCTTTGTGTTTCGATTGTCATCGTAAGTATTTCCTCACTCGCCTTTTGCTCGAGAGCATAGTAGTGACATTGTTTTTGTGCAGACCGTTGCCACCCACTGCGCCAAGTGGAGTGACAAGGCCGGTTACGATGCGTTCTTGACTTTGTGCGTGGTGATCGATGTTGCCCTCAAGGGGCTGCTCTCGGCCTGTGGTGGCCTTGTTGGCCTTCTCCTCAGTCTCGTTGCTGGCTTGTGAGTCTTCTCCTGTTTTCAGCTCCTATCAACAACTTACACGTTTTATAGGCTCGGCGGTTTGAACTTGGCTCTGCTCCTCAAGGTCAAGTTCTTCCTGTGCATTGGCCTCCTTGGGCTCTAAGCCGTTCGGGACAATGAGCAAGACCGGGGAGGGAACGGCATTACGCCCGGTCACTCGGCGAGCCTTTCCTGGTTGGACGCTCTTTTCAATACCTTTCGCTCTCTAAAGGTCTCTCTTTTCCTGTTTGTGCTATGAACGATCTGCTCTGTTGCTTTCTGCTGCTGCTGCTGCTGCTGCTGTTGTCACATCAGATATGATGGTGTATGGTTTCTTTTCTTGGGTCCGCCGAGTCGTACGCTTAGTTTGAAAATCCTATGGACTGTTGTTGTTCTCCATGCATTTCACCTCTGAGCCTGAAAAACTGGGCTGCGCTTGCCCAGGGGATATGAGGTAATGATAGATAGGTGAAGCGGTCTAGTTGCTTGGCGCATATACCTCTATTGAACACAATGTCCTGTCAACTATGTCTAGCTATTAACGATGACACGATGGGTGATTGAGTTAATAGGTTGCCCCTCTCGACCTATAATCAGCTCGCGTAAGCTTCCACCGGAATTTTGAAGCCTGTTATCAATATGTCTACACCCTCTACACCCTCATTTCTGCATGTGCCGATCCCGCCATCCGGAAAATAATTTAGTGATTCAAATATGGCTCTTGTTCAACAGTGCCAAATAACCCTACTCAATCGCCGATCTCTGCCCCCTCTGACCTTGTCATAACTTTACAAATTGTTATCACTTACTGACTTTCTGACGGCGTCAAAATAACCCTAGACCATACGGCCATCCACCATGTGACGAGACACCGCCGTCAAACGAGACAGTGCTCCACAGATCTAATGCAATGTAGATATGATGCATGTATGTTATCGATTTAATCTAGAGGCGTCTCGGGTCCGCTCCATGTCAATATAATGTCAGACATACTACAATACATGGAGCAAGCGATATTTGATTCTTGACGGCCATCTCGTTTGGGGGTCTCGTGTGATGGTGGATGACTGTACATTGAATTACCACAGCGAATTTGGATGTCGTGGCGACATACTACGGAAATTAATATAACCCTGTCGGAGCCACTTGGCTGAGTAGGCTACATGTTTCGGCAAACGCCCAGTATCGTGTCCCTTTGGCTCGAAGGGCGCAAAAACCCCTCTCGTAGACCTATAAAGACTACTCTAGGAGGCTTGGTTCTACATCGGACACACCAACACCCCTCTCTACTCTCAGTCGTCCTTCCTAGCCTTCACTACCATGCAGTTCCGTTCCAATCTCGCTCGATTCATTGGCTTTATGCTGGTGTTCTTGAGCTTCAGTTTACTTGTCTCTGCAGCTCCTGCCCCCGTTTCCGCTGACGCCGACTTTGTTGCTCGCGACGGGTGCAGCGTTGGGTGCCTAACCGGCACGGACGCATTCAATATCTTGATTAAACTTAAGGCTGATCTCGCCGTCAAGCTTGACCTGCTCGGTATGATACTTCTATTGTTCGCATGGCTCTATCCTGAAAAGCACCCCAGACGGCTGTTACCATGATGGAACTGACCCCGCTGGCGTGATCGCCGACATTGCTGCTCTAATTAACGGGGCCGCCGGACTCATTGCTGGTTTGGAGAAGGACCTCCTCGGGCTATTGAACGGCAAGCTTCCCCTCATCGTCAACCTTTGTGTCTCAATCGTCATCGTAAGTAATTCCTCGCTCGCCTGTTGCTCGAGAGCATAGTGGTGACATTGTTTTCGTGTAGACCGTCGCCACCCACTGCGCCAAGTGGAGTGACAAGGCCGGTTACGATGCGTTCTTGACTTTGTGCGTGGTGATCGATGTTGCCCTCAAGGGGCTGCTCTCGGCCTGTGGTGGCCTTGTTGGCCCTCTCCTTGGTCTCGTCGCTAGCATGTGAGTCTTCTCCGATTTTCAACTTCTATCAACAACTTACACGTTTTATAGGCTCGGCGGTACAAACTTGGCTATGCTCACCAAGGTCAAGTTCAACTTGTGCATTGGCATCCTGGGGCTCTAAGCCGTTCGGGGCAATGAGCAAGACCGGGGAGGGAACGGCATTACGCCCGGTCACTCGGCGAGCCTTTCCTGGTTGGACGCTCTTTTCAATACCTTTCGCTCTCTAAAGGTCTCTCTTTTCCTGTTTGTGCTATGAACGATCTGCTCTGTTGCTTTCTGCTGCTGTTGTCGTTGTCGCATCAGATATGATGGTGTATGGTTCTATTTCTTGGGTCTGCTCTGAATTGTATGTTTGAAAATGCTATGAATTGTCGGTTTGTTCTCGATGCATTTCACCTCTGAGCCTGATAAACTTGGGTTGCGCTTGCCTAGGGAATACGAGGTAATGATGGATACGACAAGTAGTCGAGTTGCTTGGCGCATATATCTTGATTGAATGCAATGGCTTGTTAACTATATCTAGCTGGTAATGACGACACGATGGGCGATTAAGTTAATAGCTTGCTCCCCTCGACCTACAATCAGCTCGCATACGCTTCCGCCGGAATTTGGAAGCCTGTTATCAATATATCTACGCTCTCTGCACCCTCGTTGCTACATGTGCTTATCCCGTGCCGTTGTTAAAGTGAGGGTGATTGAAACTACTTCACGCATTGAAAGACCCCCGGGGGCGGTTCTTCGGCCCGTCTATCCGCAGACACAAGAAATTTAACACACTATCGTCCAGTTTCTTATTGAGCATGGGGTGGCAAAGAGCAAACTCTTTTCTGATTTAGGAGTAGCTAACAGCTGGTATACTTGCTTTCCTTCTATCGGCTAGCTGCTCTTAACCTCAGCGAGCAGAATGCTAATTTGTGAAACGATTTTAGCCGTAAACAAGATGCAGGGGAACGGCTGGAACGTGAATGCAGAAAAGGACGCCTCACAAACCTTAACCGGGAATAGCGTCGCTTTGGAGAGCATTAACTCTATCATATGGTCTCATTGGCGCTGGGATCGCACAGGAGACCTAAACTCTATACACTCCTAAAGTGCCTTTGACTATTCAGGTGAACAAGACTTCGTACCACGGACAACGAGACAAGAGACAGTGTAGGACCTAGTTTCAAAAAGGCCAAGACTCTCCCACCGATCCAAATTTCTCGGTTCAGGAGAGCGCGTACAAGGACCGCGAGTTGGTTAGGATCTCCCACCGGCTAATTTCGCGCATTTGATTAATTTGACGATAGGCATTTTCACCTCCTTAGTTCGCTTGGACATACAATCAGTCATATATGCGGCCTTGCACGAACCACACCCGACACGTTCATCCTGATGGGCGGAGATATATGCCACCATGCTGGGCACGCCTTACCTGCCTCTGCCGGGATTCGTTACACCCAATTTGTTTCTTTCGGGATGGCCACCGTGCCAAGAGCTGCTGTTTGATGGATGTTCATCCTAGCATAACGCCACCAAACCTTTCTATGATGCCGCTACCCTCCTGGAAGGAAAGAACATGTGACCTCGTTGAAGACAGGAGAGTGAGTATTCTGGAGTTGAAGAGTCTGATGGGAGTGAGAACGTTTTTACGACGACTTCAAGGGTGTGGTTGGATTAAACAAGTGGTTTGAGTTTATTGTAGCCCAGCCACTATGATCTTGTGTATTTGTCATCTCATGGCGGGGTATGTTTGGCCATATCACGAGATCCCGACGACCGACTCGGACAAAGCCGTTAAAAGTCAAGGGGCGGGCAGAAATCAAATTCTATACACCATGCCGATTTCCGGCTATACAGAACTCGACAATCTGTCTCTTAATCCGTCTTCAACTCTTTAATGACCGTCCCATTATACCTATCTGCAAGCACATTGGCGTCGTTCCGGTGGCGGTTGGACATGAATTAAAGTCAGCAAGTAAATCAGACTTGAAATTCACTTTCCTTCATTTTGTTCCTCACGGGCGCAGTTCAACTCGAAACAAGATTCCGTGATACATAACCACCCCATTTGCATTGCTACGGAACCCATTACACTACCGTTCGGGTTTCCGGATCTCCAGATCAAATCAAGCCCACATTGTTACCACGCGGGAACCTACCTAGATTCTTTGTAAATTCCGATATGAAACCGTCGTTGAGAACCAATGTAGAATCCGGCTGGAAATCTCATAAAGTTACAATATTCACTCGCCAATGTGGAACCCACATGGGCATTGACATAGGCACATTGTTAAGATATCGATATAAATACCCTGAACGACAAGATTACGCACTAACATGGTATAGAATCATTTGCGCGGGCGGTTAATTGCTAGGTATGCATGGTATATTGGCCACCAAGACGGCCGGGATACTTGTAGAAGTATGGGACCAAAACAGAACAACATCTCGAAGTCATCTCAGCCGGCAGTTCAATGGGTATGAGTAAGTTGAACTGTTTGCTTACTCTTTGGCGGATTATAATCTACCTAGCAAATGGGCACTTCCTATTTAACCCAGAGATAGAAGAGTGGGGTATAGCTGTGTATCTCGTTTAGCGACACTCAACGCCTCCGTAGTTTCTGGCTACCCGTGAGCCCTAATATATGCACATAGGTTCCCAAAGGTAGTACTTGTAATTACCGTAGTGGCTGCCAGACAGGAACGGGCGGCTGGTCCTCGGTTCGACCCTTAGTTCGGTCATAATTTTGGTCATTTTTACTGCAAATCTGTGCCTCCATTTTGGCCTCTAGGTGTGTCTTCTGATGGTAAAACTCATTTTATACGCTCACTTAGACCTCACGTATCTTTTATTGAAAGTGTTGAATGTATCTGAGAGCGTTTTCCGTTGGCCGTTGATATCTTACCGAGCTGTGTTTTCATGTCAGGCAGATATCAGCTCCGGATGTTTTGAAGATGTGGGCTTGATTTAGTAGATTTCAGGTGGGACCCTACCTAGAATCCATATGGGATCGCTCCATATGGATTCCAGGTGTTAACCCGAACGGTAGTGTAGGCTCCTAAAACGCTTGATCCGGAATGTCCTTCGGTGTATTTTCAGGCAAAGAAGTGAACATCACCAATTTCTATTATACAGTTTTTGCTCTTTATCCCCTCCATTGGACTCACAGACATAGAAAACGATATTCTACGGCTTGGTGTAAGAAATTTGATTTCTGCCCGCCCCTTGTTAAAAGTACTTTGTAAAAGCTGGAATGTGCCAAGACTGCCACCTGTAATTCGACAAGTGATGGGCAATTTTTGGTCATGGATCAACACGTAACAGCGATATGCAAATATTGGTTTCATCTCTGCAAATCGGTGTAACTGGTGTTACATTATCGTGTGCTGTCCTTGGAAGTCGTCGAGGGCGTGAGAGCGGTGGGAACAACGCAATATATGTTGTGTGATAGCTGGAACTCGATTGGAGAGTTTGCGGAGCTAGTCGGGCTAGGCGCCAAGGCCCGGATCCGGATGAGTGATGCAGTATCGTCGAGAGCACCACTGCGACGTCCACCTCGAAAGCAACCACCAACACACAATGGTATCCGAGGATAAGGTCGACCACCTCATCGC
>JANWGL010001957.1:0-11461 GCA_025200755.1 Ceratobasidium sp. C01
TCCGACACTGTCTACCTCAATGTCCACACCCAGATCCGCATTCGAACTCACTTCCCCATCTATATCCATCAAATCTCCACCCTCAAGCCCAATCAAGCTCGCGCTCGTCTTCCGAGTCTCCGTCTGGCTCTGAGTCTGCACGCGGTCAAATATTATGACAACATCCGAAACGATCATCGACTGGGTTTCTGTGGGTGCTGAAGTGGGAAGCAGGGCCCCCGAAACCGGGGGCGAGGGCGGATTATTAAGGGTAGTCGCTGCTGTCGACCGAATCGACGTCCGTGCAGCATCCGTCGACAGTCCAAGAGCCAACATTTCATCCTGTAAAGCGGCCAAAGTCCCTCTTCTGTTTCCACTGTCCTCCTTAGGGGCAACAGCATTGTAGGAAGCTGGCCGACTCTTCAAGTTCAAGTCCAATAAACTCATCCGGCCTTCTGAACTGTGACTGGCATCACTAGCGCTAGTCGTCACAAAGATTGTCCACGGCTCCGAAGCAGCATGTGTGTTGCAGTTCGTACTCTTCTCCAACCTCGCTATGCGGTGTCTTAAATCTTCTAATAAAGAAACTCTAGTCGAACTCCACTCACTCCCGCTATATTCATCTTTCGATGAGATCCGCGGCTCTGTCCCCCTTTCTTCAGACGAAAGCCTCGATGGAGACGAGGAGGGGGAAGAAAATCGAGAAGGGGAGCGCATGCGTCGGAGTTTAGATGCGCCAGGGCGCGTGAGCGCCGACGGCTTTCTCTTCAGGTAAGATTGCCTGGATACAGTTGTAGCGACCGGCACCGAGGGTGCTGGGGTTTGGACAAGTTGAGGCGCAGATGCCGGCGCTACTGAAACAACAGGTCGAGCCCGAGTTGGTAGTTGTTTCTGCAAATTTGCACGAGACATAGGTTGAGGGATAGGTAGCGGTTCGAGAGTCGGTTCAATTTGTCCCGACCCAGGCGTGGGCGGAGGCTGAGAGAGAACTGAGCTCGGGGAATGCATCAATTGAGCTAGGGCTGCTAACGAGCATCTTTCCCAGCTATGGAGAGCCAGTCTGTGTACATTGGCTCTACCAGCGAACGACTGCAACGGTTCGAGTGGTTCCGCACTGCCAATAGCACTCCGGAGTTCAAGCTTCAGTTCTTCAAGGCCGGGGGAAATGATGGAAAACACCCGTTGTATATCGACCTCCAGCAGGGTCAACTGGCGCAAATGCACCAGCTCTGCGGGCTTGGGAGCTGCAACCTCCTGAGAGGCGGGAATTGCGATGCGCTCGAGCCATAGTTTCTCTAGATATGAGCAGGTGCACAGCATCTGCGCGAGCTGCGCCAGAGTAGGGCAGTAGAACGCAGGCAGATCCGACAACGTCATCGACGTGAGCCTGTCGAATGCAGAGGAGGACCAGTCGAGTGCCACGGAGGATAATTCCAAGCTCTCAACATGCCGAAGGCGGTCACTCAAACTCTCGCTGAAACCCGAGTTCTTTTCGGGGATGAATCCGGATGTCTTCAGCGCTAGGCTGATGTTAGTCACAGATTCAGCTGCTCCCCTCTCTAGCCAGAGTGTGAGGAATGGCCGTAGTTGCTCGACACTGTAAGCGCTAATATTGATGGATTCAAGCTGCTTTACGCAGGGAGCAATTGTATCAAGTGTCTTGCGGATGTAGGCATACTCGCCCAGGCTAAGTTCACGATGTACAGGTACCATCCTGTGCCTACCAGACACACCGTGAAGCCCAATCCTGGCGCTCGTCGGTCCACCCCCCAAGGTATGATCAATCTCAAAGGTCAAAGAGGATCGGCGCCAAACAGGGCAGACTTCTAGAGCGATATGGCGCCAGCGAGAGCAGACCTGTGAGAGACGTCCCCTGATGTATTCGCTGGAAATTTCACAGCCAAGAGTGGGATCCACCGCAATTATGAATATGTAGGAGAGCAGATTAGAAGGTAGAGCATAGACTGGTGAGGTTAATGAGTTTCTTTTCTTCTTCAGCACCACCTGCACCTTATATATATCGAGTTGCTCGCGTTCTACAGCTTCGAGGTTGGTATTGAATGTGTCTAAGGCTTCAGGAAGCCACTTGATTGAGCAGGGGGTACACGTCGACTCGAGAAATGCCGTTGCACTAGTGTAGGCCCGAATAGCCTTGGAGAGGTGTGTGCAAGCGTCCACCCATCGCCGCAAGGCGACGGGGATTGTGCCACGAGTTTGGGACGTTTCCTGCGGCCTCGCATGCATTAATTCGCGTTCCACTCCTGTCCGTAAGTCACAGAACTTGATTCCGTCGTAATGCTCAAGAAGCAATTCAAGAGATGTAAATGAGGATGTAGCTTGCAGGTGGCACGGTGAGAAGCGCGTCCGGGGCGGTGATCCAATCTTATCACTTTACACTCATATCTTATCGGTCAGGGTCGTACATCAGGGTACCGAGGCGAATTCAGCGCTTACTAACGCGCTCATTCGCTCCCTGTATCGGCAAATTGGTCTGGGTCATAGGAGCGCACTCCCGGGAGGCCAGAGCGACCGGAGGGAGGAATCGAGCTACGAGAGCGCCCCCAGGGAGCTATGACTACTCCGAGCGTTCTTTTGCTAGCTCAGGGCCCGTTTATACATAGTATGTAATGGCTATAATCGCCGGATTCGGGACTATTTTTTGAGCATTTTCCATGAGTTTGGGTACTTGAACCCAACTCCTAGATATGAATCATAGATGTCATATCTAGCATCTAGCTAGGTTGGTTCAAGCGGGAGGAAAGGTCAACAGATAGGTAAGAAGACAGCATATATTGTGGGATATATGGGAGAGGATGAAACCCAAGTTAACGTGAGAGTACCGATAGTACCGAGAGCACTGAGAGCACCGAGAGCAATCTCAGGGCTCATTTCTCCGCTCTGGTTCCTCTGGCCTCTCAGGAGCGCTCCTGTAATCCAGACAAACTTAATGATGCCGCCTTCTTCGATGGCGTAAAATTCAAGTATGTTCAACTACTTCATTTTCTGTCTAGCTCGGGCGGGGACGGGATGAACACAGATACCACCACTCATGACTTGTTCGGTCTGTCTCGCTAGTTTTTGTTGATGTCCCGCTAGGACCCTCGAGTACTACACAGTGCGATGATCATTTCTTTCCGGCCACCAACACCCTCCCTTCGAATTCCACCTTGTTTTTCTCTCCCGCTAGCGGTCCCTCCTTGCTTGCTGGTCTACTCTCCACACATACTTGGTCCCCCGGCTCGTCCACAACTTCGCTTAACTCCTCTTAATATGGAGCGAAAGCAGACCTACCACAGTAAATCCAAACATAAAAAGAACGCATACATTTGGCTAATCTAACTGTACTAGTCGACCCCGTTACGAAAAGCTTTAAAATGCTTTGGGCCAATTATGCAAACCTACATTTACGCCTATTTTAGCGAGAGTAGTTGCACGTAAATTTGCGGCTAGCTCATCACCTACTTTAACGAAGCTTCCATTTCCATCGGTTCTTTACCTCGTTCTTTCACCCTGTTCTCACTATATTACCGCATCATATAACACATCTCCCCAACAACGGTAACATTTTCGATTTTATGAACAGTGCATTCTTCCCTGCTACATTAATAAACGATGAAAGCAGATGAATATACGCCAGTGGCATTGATCATAAACGAAATTCTAGTCGGCCTGGCATCAGCTCCGCCAATCGATGACCAAAGTCCGACCAAGGGTGTATCGTTTCGAGAATTTCGGCCGAGCCGTTCTCTTCAGTGATCGAGGAATGTTTGCACTGTTCCAGTATCAGCTGATAACAGGGAAAGGCGGAAACCGCCCTATGAAACGCCGCCGGGGTAGCGTGGATGGTACAATGCAATAGCCTGAAAAAGACTATTCGAATGCGTCCACTCGTGGTACCCACCAGACCTAAGGGCCGTGATTGAACACTTTGGACAAGATAACCGCCGGCTAGAGCGCTAAGCTCGGGGTCGCGTATATTTATGTGCGATAAAGTTAGGATGTTGAGAGTTGGAATTGGGTTCGCGGGATACAGTATCCGGGACAGAACCGTGAGCGAGTATGTTTCCCGGCAATCGACAATGAGTGTGTATAGGTTGGCCCTATTGGCAAACGAATGTAACACTTCGGGCAGGATGGGATTGTCGATATAATCCCGAATCTCAAGGCGTAGTTTCGCCTGCCCTGGGGAAATGATAGGGAGTAACTTTCGCATGTCAACTTCTGCAAGAATTACCCAATGCAGACATGCTAGCGCTACAGGTTTAGGAGCGGCAATATCGAGAGAGGTGGGGATTGTGATGCGCTGGAGCTGAAGGACCTCCAAATGCCGGCAGGTGGATAGCATCCGCGCAAGCTGTGATAGGGTGGGGCAGCAAAAGGAGGACAGGTCGCATAGTTTCAACCAGGTGAGCTTGTCGAATACAGTAGAGGACCAATCGAGCGCCACGAAGGATAGTTGTAGGCGGCTGAGATGCTTGAGATATCCACTTAAACGCGAGTTCACTCCGGGAAAGTCTCGATCCACCTTTTTCACTGATAGGTCGAGTGTTTTGATGAACCTAGGTGTTCCATTCTCCAGACAAAATTCAAGGAGTGGCCGTAGTTGCTCGATATCGTCGGCAGCAAGGTCGATGTGACAGAGCTGCTTTATGTATGGGGCGATTATATCAAGTGTCTTCTGGGCGCACGCAGCATCCCCCAATTCAGGTCCAAAATCCATAGGCACATTTATGGAACGACCAGCTAGGCCTTGGAGTCCAATCATCGCGCTCGCCGGTCCATCCCCTGAGCTACCACAGGTCTTGAAGGTCAGTGAGACTTGGCACCAAACAGGGCAGACGTCCAGAGCAATATGCCGCCAGCGAGAGCAGACTTGTGAGAGTGATTTCCTAACGTACTCGCTGGATGAGTCGTTGTCAGGGGTAGAAGTCGCCGCAGTTATAAATATGTAGGCCAGCAGTTCGGAAGGTAGAGCACAGATTGGTGGGGCGAACGAGCTTTTCTTCAGCCCTACCTGTACTCTATTCAAATCGAGCTGTTCGCGTTCCATGACCTGAAGACCACTACGACATTGATTCATGTTTCACCCACGCCAGTTAACCAAACTCACGTTTATCTGTGTGTCCAGGAAATCGCTGGTGCAAGACCAGAAACTGTGCCAATTCCCGGGGATAAAGAAACGCGAGTGTTCTAAATGGTAGAATAGTATCGGGATACTATGTGGTGGGTGCTGCTAGTCCGAGACGAGGAACGCGTCAAGGATGAGTGAAATGAAATGATGTAATCAAGCTCGTGGATCTAATCTTATCTTGTGTGCAGCGGTTTGTTGCTTAGTTGGGAGGGTGCCCGGGGTCCCGAATTGAACTCAGCGATGTCGATTCCGCGCACTGCTGTGCCCGGTCTCTGCTCCTTTGACTTAGAACTTGTAGTCATTACCTCGATGCAATAGACGCCTTTCAGCCCCTCTCGCTTTCTCTGACGTCATAGATCCAAATATGACTAGTTGTTAGATCCACTGCTAGGCCGGGTCGAAATAGGCTAAACAACTAGCACCACCACTCGCGACTCACTTTCACCCTCCTCTACAGCAAGCTTGCTAGTTCTTTCTTTCTCGCCGGCTTGTTTCGATGACTCTTTGGAACCTCCGGATACTACACGCTGTGATGGCTGCCGCCACCCGGTCACCCTCGGATCCCTCGCACACCAGCGTGCTTTCTTCACTCGCCAGTCACCTCTCCTCTTATTCCAGCCCACCCTCCACATCCACTCGACTCCCCCGATCCACCACCTTGCCTAACTCCCTTTCCTACGACGTTCGTTCTCCACATCTTCCAGCCTGGTTCTCCCACCCGGTTAACCATTGGGACAATATCCGATAGGTAAGAACAAAATCGTGTAGGGGCTTATTGTTGACGCTAATATTTGTGTATTCTGCGTATGTATCTAATTACTTTCTTGGTCCCTATAGGTGATGTTACGCGAGTAGTCCAGTTTGTGGTCAGTATAATCTCTAATCGGGTGGCTACGTTACACCCGATATTGCTGTAAATAACGCATATACCTGGTGAATTGAGCTATTCAAGATTTCCCGTAGCAGATTACTCTCAGTCCGACTGTACAGACCTATTGCTCCTTCGTCTGGTTTAACACATAAAGTATTGACATAGCTATTCCTTGCCTCCCTCGGTTCCCGGCTCTCATCCCGATATTGTGCCATACAGCGTAGCCCGTAATAATAACATATAACAACGCATAGATTCGATGTAAAACGTCTACCAAAGTGCCTTTTACACACCATACTATATACACTGGGGCACTTATTCGAAGGCTTCAAGCCATAAACACATGACAACGAAATTGTTTACCAGGTATGAAAGCTCACTCGACCAGGCATCAGTCCGGACAATTGTCTCCCGAAGCCCGGCGCATCCCCAATTAGCTCAAGCGTCTCAGCAGTGCCAGTGTTCTTTTGAGTAATCGAGGAACGTCTGCAGTTGATTAGCTCCAGCCTATCCCAGGGAAGTGCCGAAACTGCACTGTGAAACGCTGTGGGGGTGGCATGGATAGTACAATACCGCAAAACAAGAATGTGTATTCGGGAGTGCCCACCAACAGTTTCTACACAGGCTGGGGGCGGAGATTGATTGTTCTGGGCAGATGAATGGCTAGCTAGAGCTCCGAGCTCCGAGTCGAATAGGTGGGTATGTGATAGGGTAAGACTCTTGAGAGTCAAGACCGGGCTCGGAGGATGCAGTAATTGAGCCAGGGTTGGCAACGAGCACGTTTCCCAGCTATGGAGAGTGAGTCTGTGTATGTTGGCTCTGCCGGCGAACAACCGCAACGGTTCGAGTGGGTTGGTGTCGGCAACAGCACTCCGAAGTTCGAGATTCAGTTCATCACTGCTAGGGGAGATGATGGAGAGAACCCTTTGCACGTCAACCTCTAGAAGGGATAATTGATGCAAATATACTAGCTTTACGGGTTCGGGAGCTGTAACACCTCGAGAAGAGGGGATTGCGATACGCTCGAGCCAGAGATTTTCTAGATACGGGCAAGTGGACAATATCTGTGCGAGCTGCGCGAGAGTAGGGCAGCAGAACGTAGGCAAATCCAACAATAGCAATGATGTGAGCCTTTCGAATGCAGTGGAGGACCAGTCGAGTGCCACGGATGATAATGCTAAGCGCTCAACATGTCGAAGGCGGTCGCTCAAGCTCTCGCTGAAACCCGAGTTTATTTCCGGGATAAATACAGATGTCTTCAACGATAGATTGACGTTAGTCACAGATCTAGGTGCTCCTTTCTCTAGCCAGAGTGTAAGGAATGGTCGTAGTTGCTCGACATGGTGAGCGGTAAGATTGATGTACTCGAGCTGTTTCACGCAGGGAGCGATTGTATCAAGTGTCTTGCGAATGTACGCGGCCTCGCCCAAGCTAAGTTCACGATGCACAGGTATCATTTTGCGCCTACCAGACGCACCGTGAAGTTCAATCCTCGCACTCGTGAGCCCATCCCCCGAGCTATTGTCAATCTCAAGGGTCAAAGAAGATCTACGCCAAACAGGACAGACCTCCAGAGCAACTTGACGCCAGCGAGAGCAGACCTGTGAGAGACACCTCCTCGTGTACTCGCTGGAAGATTCAGAGTCAGGGGTAGGCTCCACTGCAACTATGAATATGCAAGTGACTAGCTCAGAAGGCAGGGCATAGATCGGCGAGGTAAACGAGTTTATCTTCTTCTTCAGCACCACGTGCGCTCTATATATATTGAGTTGCTCGCGTTCTACGGCTTCGAGATTGGTATAGAATCCACCTAAGGCTCCAGGAAGTGACTTGAACGAGGAGGGGGTACACGTGGACTCCAGAAATGCAGTTGCGCTAGCGTAGGCCAGGACAGCCTTGGAGAGATTTGTGCAGGCATCCATCCATTGCTTTAAGGCAGCGGGAATCGTGCCACGGGTTTGGGGTGACCGCTGCGCTCTCGTTCACATTAATTCGTGTTCCGCTCCTGCTGGTAAAGGATCGAACCCACATTCATATAAACGTCCAGGAATTCACAGGTATAGGACAGGAAGCGCCTTTAATGGCCAAGAAATAAGTGCTGTAATACAAGGGGTGTAACTGAGGTGGTTGTGTGGTGGCACGTCGAGGGCCAGATCTAATCTCATCGTCTGGCGTTTAGTTTTGACTAGTCAGGGTCTTGCTCCAGGGCCCAGAACCGAAGTTAAATTTAGCAACCAATTCCGCGCCTTATCTCAGGATTTGCAGTCACCTCTTTGACTCGGAAGACGCTTTACCAGTCCCAGTTTCTCCGGCATCGCAGAATGCAGGAATGTAGCTAAATAATTTCTCAGCTTAGATTCTCATTTACCACCATCTATGGCAAGCTCGCTGTGACTAGTCCCACCACTTCATATTGATGTCTCGTCTATCCTCCGCTCGCCGGCATTTTCATCTAACCCTTCTACTTATACATTTTATTCTTTGCGTTTTCGGGTCTGGCCGCTAAATTTCGCACCGGCTGAGCTCCCCATTCCAGTGCAACAAACAAGCCTCAACCTTACCGCCCGCTCTGCAGGATTTCGCGCGTAATAGTGTCCAAACCAAGTGTTCGCTCTCCACGCCTCTACCAGCGTCAACTTTTTTCGTTGCTTACACGTAACTCTTCGTCGGAAATACCGAATGGCGATATCCAATGGTAGCCCTGGAGGATGTATGCGCATGCTTTCCGCTAGAATCGGATTTAATTTCCGGACGTTGCTTCAGCACATGCATCCGCATACGACGGTTTGAAGTACTAGTACCTGCACGCTGTACCAAATACTATGGAAAATGTTGCCAGACGAGCTCAAATAAAGCATAGTTTGGCTTCTCACCAGGTTCGCAATACGCGTTGCATTCTAGTATAAAATTAACGCGTGTAATTAGCGAATCTGATTATGCGAACCCAGCCGCTGCAAACGAATTCAATAGATACTCTTGATTTGAGAAAAGATCAACTACTTTTTACTACATTAAGTGACAAACCTGGATACTATCCGGAAGGTACATATCCAGAGTCTTCGGGCCAGGATTTCAGGCTAGCAATACTGTGTGCTATTCATAAATGCCTAGCCGGCCAGGCAGCAAATCCAACAACCAGTCACCAAAGTAAGACGTGTCGTAAATCACCTCGGGTGCGCCGATGTGCTCGTCATCTCCTTCGGTGATCGGGCAGTGTTGGCACTGATTTAGTGTCAGCCGATCCCAGGGAAGGCTGGAAATCGCGCCGTGAAATACCCATGGCGTCGTGTAGATGGTACAACACCGTAGTTCAAGAGAACCTACTCGAGTTCGCCTATTGATGGTATCTACCGAGACGGAGGGCAGAATTTGGGTGTTTTGGGCAGGAGAATGGCCGGGCGGAGTCCCCAGCTCATAGTTGTACACGTTTATATGTGATACTGTAAGGTCTACGAGGCTTCGAAAGGGGCTTTCGAGATGCAGCAATTGGCGTAGAGCTGTGAACGAGCCTATTTCTTGGAGATCGAGGACGAGAGAACGTATGTTTGCCCTATTAGCAAACGAGAATAATACGTCAAGTGGGTTAATGTCGTGAATAGCGCCCTGAAGCTCAAGGCCGAGGTCTTTGCGCCCCGGGGAGAGGATGGAGAGTAGTCTTCGTATATCGACTTCCATGAGAGTCAACGAACGCAGATGCGCCAGCTCCACAGGTTCAGGGGCTGCAACACTCGAAGAGGCGGGGATTGCCATGCGCTCAAGTCGAAGGGCCTCTAGACACGAGCAGGTAGACAACATTTGTGCGAGCTGCGCCAGAGTAGGGCAGCAGGAGATAGGCAGATCGTTTAGCGACATCAACGTGAGTCTATTGAACGCAGTGGAGGACCAACCGAGTGCCACAGATGATAACGATTGACGCTGAATGTGGCTAAGGCGGAGGCTCAAGCTTTCGCGCATACGCCAACCCGTTCCGGAAGTAACCGGAGCAGCCCTCTTTACTGATAGATTTAGCTCAGTGACGGATTCGGGGGGTCCTTTTTCCAGCCAAAATTTAAGAAATGATTGTAGTTGCCCAACGTCGTCAGCAGTAAGATCGACATAGCTAAGCCTCCTCAAGTATGGAGCGATTGCATCAAATGACTCTCGCGTATATGCAGTGTCGCCTAAGCCAAACCCAGTATCTACGGGCGCGGCTATGTACCTATCAGTTGCCCCGTGGAGTCCAATTACCGCCCTCGTCGGCCCACCCTCTCGGCTATCGTCGATCCCAAGAATCAAAGAAGCCTGGCGCCAAATAGGACAGACCTCCTGTGCAAGATATCGCCAGCGAGAGCAGACCTGTGAGAGACATCTCCTCAAGTACTCGCTAGACGGCTCGTGCTCATAGCTAGAAGCCACGGCAGTTGTGAATATCTGGGCAAGCAACTCAGAAGGGAGCGAGGAGATTGGCGAAGTGAATAAGTTCCTCGTCCTTTTCAGCGCCATCTGCAAACTGAGCTGATCACGTTCAATAGCCTCAAGGTTACTGTAGAACATGTCTAAGGCTCCAGGAACCGACTTGATCGAGAAGTGGGTACACGTTGATTCGAAGGAGGCAGTTGCGCTCATATAGAATTGGAGCGCTTTGGAAAAATGTGTCCTCGCGTCCACCCATTGTTGTAAGACGGCAGGGATTGTGCTATGGGTTTGGGGTGTTTGCTGCGTTCCCGCTTACATTAATCGATATGCGTCTCATGCCATTAAAACATAGAACTCACGTCCATTTGAGGGTCCAGAGGAGTCCCTGGTGCAAGACTGAAAGCGGCCTTGATACTGTGCCCAAGAAAGAGTGGTGGCGAGACCGAACTGGGGACGCGGCCGGAAGCGGAGCGCAACGCGAGGCGAGTTGAGGCTGTGGATCTCGGCCTTTACCGGCCAGTCCTGGAGTGAACCCAGCAATTCACTTTGCGCCTTGTCAGCGCCCTACAATATAATTCTGATTTCGCGTTCTCAATAACGACTATGAGCAGGAATAGGGATACAGAGAACATTTCAGTTGGATCTCGTGTTTGCGTTTTATGTTTCTGTATCCGAGCACGAACTAAACGTCATGGGAATATCGTACAGCAAATCCCAGTTCATCCTGCACCTAGCTCGGTCTCTAGGCTTGCCCCTAGGTTACATTATAGGATCTAACAACGCATACAGCTAGCAAATCAAGTCATGCATTATAGACAAATGTCCGCACTACTTTAGATACTCCGGGTAGACCCAGTAGCTGAACATCCGATTCAGTGCACAAAGTACAATCTATACCTTCGGTGCCTCACTTTAGGCTTAAATCTCGCTGGTATATTGCACTATAGAGTGTATATTTGTAAGGACGATAGATATTCCCGATTTGCATCAACACACCAGCAAACTGGACATATAAAGACAGATATCCAAAGGCTTCAAATCACAGATCAGGCTATAAGTATTGTTTACTCGTCATCAAACTCGCC
>JANWGL010001960.1:0-10016 GCA_025200755.1 Ceratobasidium sp. C01
CTTGCCTAGGTGGCTGAGCAGCCTTGGAGGGTCTCTGTATGCTCGATTCCAGCGATTGGGCGACCTCGCAGACCTTGATAGAGCGGTCGAGTACGAGACACGAGCAGTTCAGCTCACTCCCGAGGGCCATCCAGACTTGCCTAGCTGGCTGAGCAGCCTTGGGGGGTCTCTGTATGCTCGATTCCAGCGAGGGGTCGAACTTGCAGCACGTACCAACCCCACTGAGCTCAACCCCTTAGTGCCGCCAACTACAACCACCAATCATTTGGGCTCACTTACCCTCCAACATACTCAGGACCGTCTTCGTGACCTCTCGCCCAATCTTCTAGACCTCGTACAGGGTCTCCATCGTGCCATCGATTGCTTTCATAGAGCCACCGAAGCCATGGCCGGGAATCCAGAAGTTAGGCTTCAAGCGGCGCTTCATTGGGCAAGAATCTGTCTTCACCCTCCCATGTCAATTCCCGCGTACACCCAGGCCATGAGGATTATCCCCCAGGTTTTGTGGCTAGGCACCCCCGTTGAAAATCGGTATAGGCTCTTATTTGAGGTAGGCGATTTGAGCAATGAAGCGGCAGCAGCGGCGATCAAAACCAAGGACTATGCACTTGCGCTTGAATGGTTGGAACAGGGTAGATCCATCGTCTGGAAGCAGATGCTCCAGCTTCGTAGCCCATACGGTGACCTTTCTGTGGTTCAACCGGAACTCGCTGCAGAGCTGAAACAAGTTGCGCATGATCTCGACCATGCCAGCTCCCCCAAGCATCCTCGCGACAGCCTCTCGGACGAGAGCGCTCTGGAACAGGCCGCACGGCAGCACCGCCACTTAGCGAGGCAATACGAGAAACTACTTGACCGCGTGCGACTTCTGCCTGGATTTGACTCGTTTCTACTCCCTCAGAAGGCCTCAAACCTCATGCGCTGTGCTCGGTCTGGCCCTGTCGTGCTGATAAATGTCCACAAGTCGGGATGCCACGCCCTAATCATACAGCCCGGCACGAATGAGATATCTCATATACCTCTTCGATTCACTTCAGACCAAGCGGCAAGCTGCCGTGTTCAACTGCGCGATTTTGTTCGCTCTCGTAGCCTGTATGACCGTGGTATGGAGCGATACAAAAGCAACCCCAAACATAGATTTAGGACAGTTCTTGGCCTACTATGGGCGGATGTGGTCAAGCCAGTTCTTGACGCTCTAGACTTTCTGGTACGTGCCACAGCGGCGTGTCCTTTCTCCCATTCGTCTGATGGAACTTCGAATTTAGAAATCCCGGCCGACAGAGGACTTGCCACACATCACTTGGTGTACCACCGGTCCGCTCTCGTTTCTTCCCCTTCACGCTGCTGGGGACTATTACGCAGGTATCATGGTATTTGACTATGTCATCTCATCTTACACTCCGACCCTCAGCGCACTCCTGCCGGACTTTGAGCGGGGCGAGTTTTCAGGCATCCTCACTGTTGGTCAAGAGTCCACACCTGGCATGTCCTCTCTGCCTGGTACCGTCATCGAGCTCACTCGAATCCAAGAGAAGGCTCAAGGGCACCCGGTTCAGCGACTGGACGGATCGCTCGCGACACCCGATGCAGTGCTCGCCGGGATGGAGAAGCACAGTTGGGTTCACCTCGCCTGTCATGCTTCCCAGAACCCCACCAACCCACTTCAGAGCGCGTTCTATCTGCATGGTGGAGAGCTCGATTTGGCAACCATCACTCGAAAGCAGTTGAAACATGCGGACCTCGCGTTCCTATCGGCATGCCAGACAGCCACTGGGGATGAGAGCCTGTCGGACGAAGCGGTTCACTTAGCAGCGGGGATGCTGATGGCAGGGTACAAGTCGGTGATTGCAACGATGTGGTCGATTGGGGACAGTGATGCACCATTGATCGCGGAGAAAGTGTATGAACATTTGCTGGAGGGAGGCACACCGGACTCTCGGAGGGCGGCGAATGCGGTGCACAAGGCGACGGCGTGCTTGCGGGCTAAAGTGGGGATAGACGCGTTTGAGAAGTGGGCACCGTATATCCATATTGGGCAGTAGAGTGGAAGAGGGTATTTAGGATAATCGAAACGTTGTCTCTAGAGGTCTTGTAGCAACAGATCTGTGTAATCAATTTGATGTCTCTGCTAAAATGTTGCGAGTTGTATTGCTCAATTACCCTTTAGAAACTGGAAACTGACTTGGCGAAGCGTCTCACGTGCGGGCTCGTGTCCCTGTACAGTATGGTGTAGTGCCGCCATTCCGCATTCACTCTCCTCTTTTCTTTCTCCCCTTTCTCTTCCGCTCCTGTGGCTCTTTCAAGTGTACATTGCGACATAGGGGGAATAATGTATGTAGGTCTCCACCGAGATAGCAAAACATCGCGTTAAGGGAATCAAGCTGCGATGCAAAGTGTGAGTCTCGCTTTCTCATGTGTATTGATTTGGTACGGTATACACTAGGTATGCGCTCGCTTGACGTCCTTCGCATCGCCTAACTTTAAATAAGCTTACCAAGAGAGCTGCTCAGGGCCCCGGCCGACTAGACATATGACAGCGTCCTACGTCATCGTGACGATCTCTTCACGCCGGCTATGTGTCGGTTTGGACCTCGGCGGGAACTCAGTCCCCGCTCGATACGCTTTGTAGTATATAACACGCCCGTCGTTCTCCTTCATTCTTGGGCCATCGGTTTATGAAGAGCAGCGATGTTGCGGGGGATGGACAGTTTGGGACTCGGTTCGCGAAACGGTGTTGCGGCAGACTGCGGAACGACGGTCCTCCTTGGTTCCTTGGCGAAGTAGAGAAAAGAGTGGCAGACCATGCTGAGCACGTTCATGGTGTAGGCTCGCGCTACATCAAGCTTAGAGTCTGAGTGGCGGAGCGTCTTACAAGTGAGCAACACTGCGTCAAACTTACCGCCCTTTTGGTTAGGATTCCATGATCTTCGTCACCCCGCCTCAACTCGTGTCTTATGCGTTTCTAGACGGCATCGCAGGTTCAGTTCACCAATGTGGCTGTGTCAATTTTCTCGAAAAGGCAGTGTGATCGACATCTCCTCGGCGCCTAAATAGCTCATAACGTCGTTCCCATCCGGGAAATCCGTCATCCACACACTGGCATTTCCCGCGGTTCGTGACAATAACTCCGTTCGCGCGAACTCGGTGGTGCTTATGTGGACCATTTCGCTCTTACTCCCGCGCATTCGTAATCCAAAAAACTCTATTGCACGGAATCTTCAATATTAACACGTAGTTCTTAAAATAATCAAGCCTTCGGCGTCAACATCTTCCCCCACCCCCTCTCATATTGATTCGCAGGCTTAAGAGCTACGCCCAACTCCTGCGCAGCGTATAGCGGGAAGTCGGCATGTCGGAGGAGTTCACGAGCGAGAAAAATAACGTCCGCTTGGCCGTCCTAAGAAACGTTACTCAGGTCAGCAAGAGGTGAGAATGCGAGGGAGAAGGGGGAGGAGACGAACCTGGAGGATCTTTTCGGCCTGCTGAGGAGACGTGATCAACCCCACGCTCCCGATTGCAACATCCGGCACCTCTTTCTTGATCCTCTCCGCAAACGGCACCTACGCCCATCCAATTCAGCCTCCACTCCGCGCCAAAATGTACACTACAACTCACCTGATACCCAGGAACGCTAGGGATCCTCTGCCTCTCCCAAACCCCACCCGAACTAACATCAACCAGATCCACGCCAACCTCATTCAACCTCCTCGAAAGCTCCACGCTCTGCTCAACACCCCAATACCTCCACTCCCCACTCTCCTGGTCCTTCTCCGGTCCTTCCGCCCAATCCGACGCCGAGATACGCACGAAGAGTGGTTTGGATGCGGGCCATGCAGATCGGGCTGCGCGTGCGATTTGGATGGGGAGGCGGAGTCTGTTGTCGAGTGAGCCGCCATATTGGTCTGTGCGGTTGTTGGAGAGGGGAGAGTAGAAGGAGTGGAGGAGGTAGCCGTGGGCAGCGTGGATCTCAATAAAGTCGACTGCGAGGCGTTTGAGTTAGTTCCTGGGAGAAGGTACGTTGTGGAAAGAAGTAGACGCACACCCGATCTTCTCGCATCGCTCGATCGCGTCAACGTATGCCTGTTCGAGCGTGTTAATATCCTCTAACGTCATCGCCCGCGGCTGAGGATAGGTATCCGCAAATGGGATCTCGCTCGGCCCGATAACTAGCATCGCACTCGGTAAGAACCAAATGAAAATATAGACCTCAATATATAGGCTCACCATTATCTGGCCACCCATTCTCCTCCTTCCTCGCAACAGAGCTCTCAGATCCCTCACCGCCAGCCTTGGTCCTCCTATTCTGGACCCACGGCGCAAGCGTGCTCGCCTTTCGCCCCGCGTGCGCGAGTTGGATCCCAGCTTTGGTTCCCTGTCCGTGCAGGAATTCTACAATGCGTCGCATAGGCTCGATGTGCGAGTCAGACCAGATGCCGGTACACTCGGGCGTGATTCGACCTTCGGGAGTTACGGCAGTCGCTTCGAACATGATGGAGCCGGCGCCGCGAGTTGCGTAACCCTGTAATGGTTTCGGATTGTTAGAATAGAGGGATTGATAGAAATAAAGAGGGGACATACACCGAGGTGAACAAGATGCCAGTCCGTCATATGTCCGCCGACGGCCGAGTACTGGCACATCGGAGACTACACTAATGATCAGCACCTCATAACGCCTCTTCCAGACGCTACTTACAACCCAGATCCTATTCTTGAATGTGACATCTCGAAGGGTAATCGGCTGGAACAGCTTCGGGACCGCCTTGTTCTGAGGATACTCGTCCTAAACGAGCGCCTCTCCAATCAGCCCACCGCCCAGCGTTCGTCCAAAACCAAAAGGAAAGAAACGCACCTTCGAATACAGACTCCCAATCTCGGGCTCGTTCAGTGGGTAGTATTCTTCCACGCCCGGAGCAGGCACATTCTTGAACAAAGGCGCGTCCTTCTTGACAGATCCCATCGTAGTCGAGGAGGGCGAGAACCGGAAAAACTGGAGGAGCCGAGAGGCCATCCTAGAGCAATTTATACTCGTAGATTTGCGAGTGGAGGTCGAGGATATGAAATGATTAAAGCCAACGGCGAGCAGGAGTGGAAATGCCAGCAGGAGGAGGTGAGTAAGACGTAGACGGGAAGCGTTGGGGCGATCGATTGCCATGTCGGATATTTATTTAGCCCAGCCACAGGAAGGGATAATATGATACAGCGCGTCTGGATAGGGAAGTGTTGCCTTGTGCATTGTGTCCGAGTGCTCTTATCGGACTTGTTTGCAGGAGGAGAGAAGTAGAAAATGACGTGCTGCTTGGTAAGCAAGGATTAGTGAGCAGACCAAACCTCCACCTTCAGCCACTCGAATCATATGTCCTCTGCCGGCTACCCTATGGCACAATCTCCTGGAGTTCTCGTTATAAATCTTGGAATTTCATCGACCATTCGCTTTCTTCTCTTGTTCGCTTGATCGTGACCTCTTATGCTCGTCATTGATCGAGTTCTTGACAGACTTGGCTTTGTGACCGCGTCTTGCTCGCCTGCTCTGACGTCGAACGTGCTTAAGTGGTGGGCTTATTCTCCTGACTCCGCCTGTGATCGCACACTCCCCACAGTCCGGAAACAACAGAATTAAATACGAATCATAACTATATTATAACTCACCTACCAGTCCCTTCACTCAGGACGACACCGACTCTACGCCTGAAGTTTCATCTTGCGCGTGCACATACTCTCATACCAGCTCGCAGACTTGACGGCAACATCTAGCTCTTCGCTCTGCGTCTGTCGGAAACCCGACGGGGCGGGGTGGCCCATGCGCGAGCCTTACCATTTCTGCCTCGCCCTCTTCAAAATCCCATCCGCCTGCTGCGGTATTATAATCAACCTAACACTTCCAAATCCAGCTCAGCTTCGGGACTTCCTGCTTAGTTCACTTAGCTAACGGCGCCTATGCGATCCCTTTCAACAAAACCCACCAAACTCGATTACGAACCTGACACTTGGATCGCCTGCACCTACCGGCTCCCACCAGATCTTGTGTCCAACAAATCAATGTTCTTGTGTCTAAGTCTCTCCGCCTGCTCGACCGTTTGATCAATCTCCAGGACTTTTATTCCCCACACGCAACTCTCTCCGGTCTTCCGTCCAAACCCACGCCTCGACGAGATGCAATAACGCGTCCTCCCTCGACTCATACTTGGCGAACGGCGCAAGCGACCTGTAGCGTCAGGCAGACGGGCATCCAGGAGCTACTCCAATGACCTGGATTCCAGAGGCACCTTTCTGCTTGCGATACATCCTGAATCGTGGGTCATAGAATTCGTGCGTTTGCCTTTCAGTAGATAACTTTCTTACTTATGCGGGGGATCTGTCTGACATGGGATATCTAACTTGTGCATCTTGCTATTTCGCTCTCTCCCTTTGACCTGGGCTGACGTATCACTGGGAAGCGGACTCGTTCTTGCAGATCCACCCGTACGTGCGTGCGGAAGCCCTGGTCAGGCGGCCTGAGAAGCTGTGTAAGCATTCAGGTGGTTCGTCGGTCATTCACACTGCTCATAATATTTGGGATATTAACACAGATTGGTGGCATGCAGGAGCTTATTATGTTCCTCTAGTCGCCCTCAATACAACGATGGATACACTACAAAATTGAGTTCTTGGCCTTACTGAGATAACCTCACGGAGTGTAGGATGTGTGTGAAAAATATTTTGATAAGAATGAATCCATTCCTTGTTTTTGCCGCTTGCTACAGATCGGTCTCTTTGTTGTTGGATAACACAGTTACAAAAATTATTGGCCGAAGGCTATCGGTGTTAGAGATCTGACATACATACCGCCGTAGCTGTTTGTGACCTGGCCTTACCATGCGTGCCAGGTCCACCGGCGAGAATACGTGGCGTACCCGGTATCGGCACCTTCGCGCAGTGCGGCATGTTTGGTGAGAGCAAAGATGAGCACTCACGGAATGTGGTTACGTTGCGTGAAAGGTCATTGTTTTGGCCGACCGGCGGCTCAGGTTTGACTCACCCTACGTAGCCCCAAATTTTATGTGTGATAACGCATGATGCTGGCGCTATAACTAATTAAATAAGTGTTCTACTGAGGGGAGCTAACCTCGTTGCGCCAATCATATGGCTCGACTTGCATGTGCTCCTCGGTGGCCGGGGTCCATGAGTGCAAAGCAACCCTCTTCGAAAACGATAAAATCGCGCATTGCAGGTTCGAGGTTATGGGGAAAGCTGGAAATACAGGCAAGGACGGATTTCCTTCAGACTTCGGAAACTCGCTCCTCTTGTCCGCGGCGCCCTTTGCTCATACTTTGCGCCTCTCTTTAAGTTTTCACCCGCATTCAACTTCAAAAATGGGTGTGGGTGGCAAGTGCAAGAAAATTCGCAAATTGCGGTAACACCCGCGGTCTTATATCAGCAGTAACGTGTCCACGTTGAACAGTATAGAGCCTTTGCGATAGTCGCTTCGTTTGTTTACTCGAGATCGCATATCTTCAGGTAAAAGAATACACGGAATTTTGGTGGCTCCAACTGACAGTATGCTCTGATCAAAGCTCCGGCTCGGGCTAGGATCCTTCAAGAAGGTACGACGTGTTTGCATAGCAGGTCATTGATGGTGCGCCAGTGGATCTAGGCCGACTATAAAAAGCACGCATACATCTGGTTCGTAATGTTGAGGAAGGATTCCTGGGTGTCCCATGGACTGTCAATCCAATTTTGATCTTTAGGTACGGCATTCATAACCACAGCGATGTGATATAATGCTCAAGGCAGTTGTACCTGGATTTGGGCATTATCTTACTGTATCAGACCTTGCTCACAAAAAGGGAGGCGGCGACGCTTTGTTAGTGTGGATTGAGCCAGCGAACGTCAGCTATTGATGAATCATTATAACCTTATGCTTCAATCGGAATCCGTATGTCGTAATGCCTTCGAATTCTCTTTATAATACTTGTAAATTTATTGACCACCTGCCTGTCTGCTTTGTTACATCATGATAATCGTCAGAAAGCGAGCTTGGCGCCCCAGTCATGCCCCACATGTTCGATCTAATATCAAGCATACCTAACCAGCGGACCCTGCTCTCTCGACTCCGCCTATGATCCCAGACTTGCCATCGCTCAGAAACAACAAACTTGAATACGAATAGTAAGCATAATACAACTCCCCAACCAGTCCATTTACTTGAGACAGCACCGAACCTACGCTTGAGGCCTCATCATCCGCGTCCACGCCCGCTCATACTGGTTCGCAGGCTTAACAACAATACCCAGCTCCTGCGCCGCATAAATTGGAAAATCGACATGGCGAAGCATCTCGCGCCCGAGCATCACTACATCTGCCTTTCCCTCTTGCAAAATCCCCTTTGCTTGCTGGGGTGTCGTAATCAACCCAACACTCCCAACAATCAACTCCGGAACCTCTTGCTTTATCCGCTCGGCGAACGGTACCTGCAATTCCCATTATTAGCGCTCCTTCTAACGCTCAAAATAGACGAGACATACCTGATACATTGGTCCAACCGGAATCTTTTGCGCCTTCCAGTTCCCGCCAGAGCTCGTATCAATCAGATCAACGCCTTCGTCCCTTAGTCTCTTCGCTAGCTCGACAGTTTGCTCGATCCCCCATGACTTCCATTCGCCATTCGCATCTCTTTCTGTCCCATCTGCCCAATCCGACGCTGAGACTCGATAGAATAGAGGCTTCTCCTCGCCCCATGCTTGGCGGACAGCGCGAACTATTTGAAGTGGGAGGCGGAGGCGATTATCCAGCGAGCCGCCGTAGTTGTCTGTGCGGAAGTTGGAGAGTGGCGAGCAGAAGGAGTGGAGGAGGTATCCGTGCGCGCCGTGGATCTCGATGAAATCAACTGCGGGCAGTTCAGATGAGTCAAAAAAACGAAGGTGAAGAGTGATAGAATCATACATCCAATCAATTTGCACCTCTCAACGGCGTCAACGTACGCCTTCACCAACGCATCAATATCCTCCAGGCTCATCTCCCTCGGCTGTGGATATGTCTCTCCAAACGCAACCGCGCTCGGCCCCATAACTACCCAACCACCATATTAGTCTATGAGCCCTACATCGACGTCAAAACCACTCACCATCCCCCTCCCATCCGCCTTGTTCCTTCTGTGCAACCATACTCTCGTTCCCCATCTTCTTCTGCGCTGCAGAAACCCACGGAGCAAGCGTACTCGCCTTCCTTCCCGCATGGCTCAACTGAATCCCTACCACTGCGCCTTGTCCGTGAATAAAATCGACGATACGTTTCATAGGTGCTATCTGGGTGTCGGTCCAAATCCCAGCGCATTCAGGTGTGATGCGCCCATTAGGAGTTACTGCCGTTGCTTCGAGCATGATGGATCCTGCGCCGCGGGATGCGAATCCCTAAAAGAAACAAGGGGATAGCTGTTGGCAGGAAGAAACAAAAGATGAGTGTGAGGACGTACGCCTAGATGGACGAGATGCCAGTCCGTCATATGACCTCCAACCGCAGAGTACTGACACAGAGGAGACTGCCCGTGGGTCTGATTAGTACCACACCCGATACTGACACGTGCAAAATAAGAGACGTACGACCCAGATCCTATTTTTAAACGTCGTATTCCGGATTGTGAGGGGCTGGAATAACTTGGGGATCGTCTTGTTCTGCGGATACTCGTTCTGTGTCCCGGGAATCAATAAACGCACTAGAAGGAGAGTAGGAAGTGTCAGGACGGACCTTGGATAATGGAGTCCCTATGCGAGGGTCATTGACGGGGTAGTATTCTTCAACGCCCGGAGCGGAAACGTTCGTCGCGATTGGAGGAGGCACCAAAACCCGCTCAGGCGATTCGTTTGTTCGTACAGGATGAAGCCGTGTCGCGTAGCCGGCGGAGCTACACGGGTAGTACTGGGCTAGGAGGAGCGAGGCGCGCCTGGCACACGTGATTTAGGGTCCAGCGCGCGAGCGCGTTGGCGTATCTTCCCTCCTCGACATCACCTCGTCCATCGCCAACCGCTCTCGCGCTTTTCTTT
>JANWGL010001966.1:561-12116 GCA_025200755.1 Ceratobasidium sp. C01
CCCTTGCCAGTGTACTTTAAGTGCATTTGGTTGTGCAGTACCTTGAGTACTTGTACATTAGTCTCTCCTAGAGGTCGTCGCTGACACCTATAAAGCAAATATGATCCCCCTCGGAAACCTCCCTGATGCAAGTGCGAGCGATAACTGGTTTTTGTGGTATCGCACCACCAAAAATAGCCCTGTTCACCAACCATAATTCGATCTGCTTCTTATGGTGAACCCAAGGCTGCGTGTTGAGCTTGATCACAGCGCGCATACCCAACTAGGAATCTGAACGCGATTGATTCTGTATTCTACATTGCCGCTATACAACGTGCCATTCCTGCCTGAGCACCTTGATTACATGTGGCCTTCAGGCTGTGATTCAGCTGTAGATGCGGACTTGGGGGACGCTCTAATTTCATTTCTAGACACAGGTACGAATCAGACTGCTTGACAGGACATCCCACTTCCAGAAAGCTCCCTACGCCTGGCTTGCATTGCAGGTACCTATGCCGGCATAAAACAGGCACAACTCTTCTTTCTGTTCCAAGCAATATGCAATTCTAGTTCCTGACACGGAGAATCGAGCTGCCCACCCGACACTGCCCGAACAAGCTGCAACCCCCGGCAGCACCTCAATCTTGTGCCTGCGCGCGTGTCAGCCCAAATCTGTCATCGGACGGCTCCGAGCTTGATTCCGGCTGGACCAGGTCCGCCCGTGTAGTCGGCGCCCCTGAAAACGCTTGAGGTATTCTCACGAGGGGCTTGTTCCGGTCAGGGATATCTACCTGTTGTGACTGGAGACTCCCTGCTTCTGGTTTACGTACTAAGTTGACCTTGAAACTGCCAAACCTGTCGGATCCCGAGCTATAAGCACGCATATACCCCGACTGGAATACTGTGCGGGGGCTAAACAAGGTCGTATATGATACATCACATGAGGCTTCGGTACCATTTATGAGCATGAGATAGCAAACTTTCTCTCACTTGCCATACCCCTGGCACCTCAAACCCTTGGAGCATGAGCTCATGGTGGGTTGGCTGCGCGTGCTTAGAACACACGGGATGTCAAACTGTTTTTTCAACGTTGATTCTTTCCGAACCGTACCACGCTCTCATAGCGCCGAATATAGTGGTAGTTAAAAATCATCATACCCAGAAATGCACTTACCATGTCTTGATAGAAACCGCCTCCCTCATTGGTCCCTGGGGATATGCAATTAGTGCCACATGCTCCAGCTTTGAGGGTCGCGACCCCTTGGCGTTTGACTGACGAAGGTTTATGACTTACTACACAATTACTTTTAAAACTACGTGCATATGAGAAAATGACACAGGATAATCATTTGAGTATTCGCAGCATGGCGGAAAGAAACCAATGGTTCTGCGATTTAGGAAGGGTCGCCTACGCAGACCCCTGATCTTTACCATGTGGATATCATAATACATTCCACGCGATATGGATAACCTTATTGAACCCATTTCTCCAAGTATCAGGCCAGAGTTATGACTGCGGTGGATCTTATGGGTCCTCATTAGTTTTAACTCCCAAGTGGCGAGAGTATAAAGCTTTAAAGGGCAGTACATATTTCCTACCAGTTTTGTGCACGTGCTATCCAATCGTGCGTATTATTGGTGTGTGCTTGCTCGAACAACAAACGACGCGATATTTCCTTTTTGGGCCACACCCCGCCGTTTGTTTTGCTCGAGATGTTCGTCACGTGATCCGCAGAATTGGTCAGAAACCTCAACCCCGCGTCAGCTGATGCTGCAAATGGCAACAACCACCAAATATCCCGCATCTCATTTCTAAAACGGGCCAAATTAGACCACCAGCAACCCCACGTGATCACCTTACCACTCCTCTTACCCCATAAACAAACTCTCAGATGTTTGTGGTCGTAGAATCTCTGGATGCCTCAAAGGGTATAAAACCTGCCCACCTTGGGCTCTTCAGACTTCACCGAACATCCCCCACTCGACTTCACCACCACCTTAACCCCACTCAACCACCCCACTTCTATTGAGATGATTGCCCTCAACCCCCAGTTCGCCTCTCTCCTCGTTGTCCTCACTGCCGGTGCCGTCGGGGCCATGCCTACTTCCGCTTCATTCGATAAGCGCACCAAGCATCACGCTCGAGTTATGCTCGACGTCGACCTACCTCACGTCGGTGTCCATGCGCATGCGCACTTACGTGCACGTTCGATCGTTTCTCGTCACCATGAGGTTAGCCTCTCCTAATTCGTACATTTTAACGATCATTGACGTACTTGTATTTTAGCGTAAACACGAAGAGACCACGGCCGTTTACATTGCCCCTCCTCGGACCGACGCGCCTGCTGTCAGGCTCGCTCCGATTTATGGGTCGACGTCCGGTCATGCCCGTCGTGGGTTGGATGATCCTATAGATAGCGTTGACAGCAGCGACGACAACGAGGCGAACTATTCTGTCGCTCAGTTCGAAGGCCTTGGCAAACGATCTCTTTTCAAGGTCCACAGCGAGGTACGTTCTTCATGTTCCCTCGTTCATGCCGTATACTCACCACTTGTACCACAGTATGGACCTGGGTTAATCATCGCTCCTCTTAACACGCACCAGCTCAGCTCGTTGGCTGAACGTGGCTTGCTCGATACGCTCCTCCCTATTCTTGGTTCCTTGCCCGGCGTTGGAGGAATCGTCACCCTCGTAGGCGGCTTGCTTAAGTCCGTCCTCGGCGGCCTACCCATCGTCGGGCCCGTCCTCGGTAACTTGCTCCTGGCAGTACACCCTGGCACACAGTCAGTCGACGGGATGAACGACCCTCAATTCTTCCTCGACGCATCAAGCTCAAAGAATGCGACCACGATGTACCTGGTTGACTCTGGTCGACCTTCTCAGTTCGCAATGTCCTCCCTTTCTTCCGGCCCTGACACTCCTTCCAATACGACGACGAGTGGCGAACGAGTGGTTTCTCTCCAGATGGCGTTCATCAATTCCACTTCAGGGGCTATCCAAGCCTTCTGCGCCACGTACGATAACACCGGTGCGCTCGCTGCTCGACCGTGTTTGAAGGACGGTGTGAAAGAGGGGCCGGATGAGTCGCAGGCTTTTGGATATAACCCCTCGAATGGAGCTGTGCGTCCTATGTGGAGCGGAGACAAGAAGAAGAGGGACTACGTTGTTCAGGGGACGGAGGATGGGCAGGAGAAGGAAGGGGATCAGAGCGTCGTCTTAGTGTTCAAACTTTTCGAGACCGATGCAGGCAACAACAGCACTACTCCTGCCACTGAGCCTTCCACTGCGCCTTCGACTTCGAATGCGGCTGCTGTTGATCCTACGGACGACCAGGGCAAGGATGGTGATGTCGACCCCGCCGAGCCCGAGGAGTCTGAGGAGGGAGAGAATGACGTAGCTTCGCAGGGTGTACCGGTCTATATCGCTTCTTCCTCTTCTACCGCTTAGAATACCGAACACTGAGCATTGGATGTCAGATCAACATGGACATTTTGTTGTAGCATTAGTATTATTAGATGTGTGTATGCTGTAATAGTGTAATAATACTTGTATCTGTTTGAACCTTTCCCCTTAAGTGTTATCTGACACACCGTCAAGAAGTGCAAGATATCTTATCTATCGCATATCACTTCTAATGGATCTAGCTTTCGCGCAACACTCGATGGTGAGTGTACGCAGTCTGCCGATCTAAATATATCAAATCATAAACGTAAGAGTGTAGAGTGAGGTGCATGATTGAGGAGAAGATGGATAAGAATATAATGAACAGAATAAAAAATCGGAGGTTGCACTCTATAAACACAATCAAGAAATTTCTTTAGGTCATTTCCCAGGCTTGAAGAGTGAGCCAGTACATACATGCATATATGGTCTGATTGTGTATGCACTTACCTCGTTAAGCACCTCATTATTTAGATTACTCTCTTTAGCTCTATCCTCTTCCACTACGCGTGGTTGTATCGTCTATGTATATGTACATATCACATCTCATAACATGCTTGACAGCTGCAGGTAAGATATACGCCCGTGAAAGGAAGGGAATTAGAATATCAGGAGGGTGGAGCTGCAGTACATATGGCGGGCAGAAAGGCCTACACTCGCTAGCCGCCCGGCCGGTCCGCGGTCGTCTAAGAGCTCTAATCTCCTCAATCCCCTTGTCCACCCCTGCTCCATTACGAAATGTTGGTGTGAAACCGGTATGAAATATGCATATTGTGGGGATACAACGGGCAATCAATTTGAGACCTACATGAATATATTAGTATGAAGGGTATACGAAAAAAACTAGGCCATCATAATCAGGACACGAGCGAAAGAGAACGGTAGCCATATCGAGAACGGCTAACCCCGGCGTTTGTGATACTTTGGGACAAGTATCTACTAGGTGTCACTAAGCCGGTAACTTACCTCTCTGTACTCGGGTTTATTATTGTATGATGTAAAGACCGTGAGAGGAGGGTCATGTGGCAGTAGGAGATGGCATAGAGCATATATCGGAGAGGTGGGCCAACCAGTGCCATTGAGAAAGGGTCACGACATAGGCGCCGGGTCAAATCCGTGGTTTATACGTAATAGCATCGCTGAGCGCCAATCAATTATCCCGACCTATGGTAACGTCTGCCAACACTCACCGTAGAGTCGCAGTGATAGCCACGATATCATTGTATTGCCCCAAGCCCATACATGGACTTCATCAGTGGGCGCGCGTCTCCCCCAACTTGAGCTGGAATGACGATAGCTGGTTCGGGATCTTCAGGGGGGACTTGGGCCACTTCATTGGCTTCTGCTTCTGCCTGAAATTCTTCGATCACATCCTCGTGAACAGTATTGATGGGCGCTAGCTCCAGAATTATGCGGACCAAGAACCGAACCTTCGACAACAAATTGAAGGATTTCTGAAGCAAGAACATGGTCACTCGAAGGGCCCACATTTGGATCAAATGAATGGGTAGAGTATGGCGGTGAATTCAACGTGATTAGAACGACTACGTAGACAGGAATTTCCCTCTATCGTAAGGATTCTAGGGGAGATAATGAATCGGTGCCAGCACCGTAACTACAAGAGTTATTAAACGACACTATCGAAAGGCCAGTGAAGGTGAGAGATGACGAAATTACGAAGGCAAGGGTGGTATATATACCCCAGAGGTGCTACTGACTCATGTATCCATATCAGCGAGGGTGTAGAATGCGCATGCGGGATTGGCGTCACCGGGCGCGCATCCTAGACGTTTGTATGAGTCCCTCCAAAAGAGGGTGACTTGGTTGTCCGGTTTCGATACTATAAGGTCTGCATACACCCTCAAATATTTGTAGTTATGCATATCAGTACTTGATAGGTAATAATGGAATTACTCGAGCGCTACCTGAGCGTGTGGTAAGATAGTCATCATCGACCGTCAGTCAATAGTGTTAATTGATGATCATAATGAGGTTAGACGATGCAACCTGCGACACTGGCCACTGATGGAGGACGTAAGCTCTGGGTCCGGCGCTATATTAGCGCCGAGACGTGGTTTAATTTGTAGGGCTTCTGCGTTTACTGTGAAATGAAAACAGGCAGTTGCTTGGGAAATGATATTTGGCTTTGGCATAGTTTAGGCGTGTAAAAAGCTCTCACGCTCATCATCGTCCAACTCAGTTAATTGATCGGCGCTGTCCCCAGATCTGTTTGAGGATGTTGGGGTCGCGCCACCCCTAATTCTCATCACCTCCTAAAGTGTAGCCAATTCATCATGTTCTCAGTTGAAACCGGGACCTAGAGCCATGTCGGTATGGAAAATATATAGGGGAAATCACCTAATAGAGTAGAATTAAGGAGTAGAAGCAGGAAGGTAGAGAACTAGAGTGAGATGCAGGAGCCAGTCGCGCTGGGGCGTTTTACAATAAATGCACAGCAAGCCATATAAAAAGTCAGAATAGGATGTTGCATACGCACAGGTTGACTCAAGTTATGTTATGCACAAGCGTATGAAAATATACAGACTGTAGCTATACACATTTGACTCCGTTGTACGGCTCAGTAAATTATAGGAGTTACAGGTACAGGATAGTATGCTATTAGGCAGCTCGCTCTGTAGAGCCGGAACCGGTAAACAAACCAGCGGAGGTTGACGGTTGAGCCAACAAGTCTTCACACCCGAGTTTAACGCCTCCCCCTGGTATCCCCATCTTGGCTTCATTGTAATTCCTGGTCGGTTTCAGACACCGCAATAGTCAATAATAACACGTTGTCTGTCACCGCGGGTTGTACATTAAGTTATTAGCTAAGTAATTAAATATCGTGATACCTAAATATAGAACGTATACGTAAAGTGCAGAAGCAACATGGTTCATAAGAGAGCAAATGAAAGGATGCGGCAGCGAATACAGTAGCGAGTGACTATCAGACATACATGAAGGTGTTGTAAAGTTCAAAGAAATATCTATCAACGCAAACGGTAACATCAGGTCAACTTTCGATGGGATAACAATAAGGGCAATTGGGGCTCACTAATTAGTCCATAGTCATAATAGTTCGTGTAAACTTGTCCATTAATAGCAATACTCCACCAATCCGTGACCAGCACGAATAGGGCTACTTAAAATCAAAATCAAAACCAAAATCAGCATCTTGTTACCCAACGAACGAGTCACTTACCAATACCCAGGCACCATCAAACCATCTAGTCACCAAAAACCCCATGCAGAGATCCCAGTAATGGACACTGGGCCCGGTCGAAGTCCCGGTGAACTATTTGGTGCGCGGGCTCATTTGGAGCAGCTACATTTTCCCCGAGGTCAACTACTCCGTCAGCCTCGTTCCGCTCGTAACGGTGGAGTTGTTGTTGAATAGCTCGCCGAGCTTTGATAACAGCCTGAACAGGCAGAAGCAAAATCCATAGAATGAACGATATAAAACTAGAAATGATACTGAGAAAATAAAATATTAGACCAACCGAACGCGTGGCTACGGCAGGCGGGGCGACAATGGTGAAAGTAGGACGAGCCATGACCTCCGGTGCCGTAGCTACGCAGTGGGTGATACTATCGATTGGACCTGCGTCATCCTCGTATTTATGTCAGTTCGATTGCCCTAACCCATAAGTCCCCCACGGGTCTTCGTAAGCTCATAACTGTATAGTGCTCAGGGAAAACTTTCATCCAATGGATTGTATCAAAAACACTATGCTCTGTGAAAACTCGACCGACGGCTTGCTATCAAAGGTGATCGCCCGAAATTACGGATCGCGATGATCATATCGTAATGACCTCCAGACTCGGTACATACACGATCGATCTATTCTTGTCAATAAAATCAACCGTGGCACTAAGCCTATCTGTATCGTCCCTGTCTGCCGAAGAATGTACAAGCTGCGGAGCTTGTGGATGAAATGAGGTCCCGATTTGTATCGTTGTGTCGGTAGACTGCACTGATCTCCGGATTTAGCGAATTCAAGCACTCGATCATGTAGAATTACAGTATGCGAGCCTATTCAGCCCACGCAGTTTATGACGCTGGTTCTCTCCCCCGCCTCTGCCGACCAGGTCGTACGACTGCGCATTCATTGAATATAACCTAAGATGAGCTGACGCCAATCGTGCCGAAGCTACCTGCTTCATAGACCCATATGGCTCGCCTACTTCACTACTGTTCAGCCTTCAGTGGGCAGGAGTTTTTTTGCGCTGACGCCGACCACTAGCTCAAAATTTGGTCTCTCGACTGTCTGCCTCGAAGGTGCTTCGAGAAAATCTTTCGAAGCTTCATTTGCAGATGGTCGATCGTCTAATGAGGAATATACGACCCAAGCATAGGATAGGTCTGGAAGAATCTAAGGTATGATCTAGGCCAGATGACTTATAAGGAAGTAACTCCGGCCACCTTACATCAATCGCAGCTTTAGACTTGCTCAGTCTTGTGTCATTATTAGTGCACTAGATTGTCTAGCTGTAGCACAATCGTGCGGCCGCGGTCGTAGATATGAACTGTATACTCAGTTCAGTCCCTCTCTTCCAACGAAATACCGAGGGGCTAAATAAGACGAGCGTCAAATCGTCAGCTAGTAAGCTGCTTAGGCATTCAACTCACACGACCCAACACATGGTCGAAGGAGGTTCAAAATTTCGCGCGGCAGTGAGCGCTAGCTATTCCAACCAGTGGTTTGGATTATCCCCGCATGTAGAAAGGCGCGGAATGAACTAGTTTGTGAGACCGCTTGCTCCCGCCGAATTCAGTCCATGGTGATAGACGTGAGATGTGTGCTCGTGCTTGATTTTGGTCGGTCAAGTCCATCACCGATCATTCCGATAGACAGGTTGAGATACTGAATTGGGGTAGCATCGGAATCGTGTGGGATTTGACATTCGAGGTTTGTATACAGTGCGGGTTGTAAGTTACCACAATGAGGCATACGGCCGAGCATACGTGATTAAAATCGTGTGGCGGTTCAGCCATCGCAGAAATCTCTATACTGCACGTTTCCGGGAAGAGGAGGAAGCAGAATGTCAGCAGATGTCTTGAAGCGACAAGGTTACATTTGTTTACCTCGACGCAGCGATCAAGCTATACCGAATAACGACTTGAACAATGGGACAGCATCGTTTGAAAGCAAGGCGTTGTCCACTGGGAGCTCGAGCACGTTGCCAGCGAGCGGAACATCAACACCTCCCACGGCGCCATTAACGACATCTTCGGACCCATTGTTGTTAACCCCTTGCTGGGTGCTCTCAACAATGACGGCGGCGATGTCGTTAATGACGCTATCGGTTGCGTTTGTTTCAGTATTGGTCGCTGGCCCGGGGAGCGCGATGGGATCTCCGGTCATCGCGGGAGCGTCGGACAGTCGGCTCTTGTCCTTCGTTCATCATAATACAATGCGATTTCGATCACCTAGGGAAGGTTTAATCGTTTGAGGCAGGATGGGGGATAGGCGTAGGATAAGCTAGGAGATAGACATCAGCGTACGCACCGTAACTGAAAGCGGAGTGGTGGTGGAAAGGACGCGTAAGCTGGCAGCGGGAGTGTGGCTTGACCTTGATAAATCACCGGGTATCAAAGATGTCATATAGTTTCAGTCAAAAGCCCGGGTCACATGGGAGCTACGCTGATGACGAGAGAACGGAAGTTGTGACGGGTGACAGCAAGTGCAAGCGACTTCAGAGAAACGTAAGCCGACCTAACGCCGACGACAAGATATGTGAGGCAGAGCGAGCGACCAGCTATTTGTAAGCCCGTAGGTCTCAACAAATTCGACCAAATGTACTAGAATAAGTGTATACCTCGCAATACCGTCGATATTAAGCCAGGTTTGTTTCGTCAAGTGACACAAGTGGAGCCGGATTTAAAGCCTACTCGTGTATCCCAGATACGTAGAGTGTCCAATCGCATGCGATAGCCGGTCGAGGAAGAACCTGAGTTTCAGCCAAGTGTTCAAGTTATTGCTCAAGCGGGATGAAAGAGCTTAACCAGAGCGGGTCGTATTGACCTGGTTTATAGAGGCTTGTTCGGAAAGCGGTTTGAATTCAGCAACACCGTATATATAAGGGGGAAATTAATTGCAGAAATCCAACGCAAGAAGCTTGCAGGTAAGAGTGCCTCCTAACAACCAGTTGGGGGCTGAAGCCAGCTCTCGGAAGCCTTGTCGAGAAGTCAAGCTGGGGGCAAATTGGGCGTCCCAAATTCCAGGGCAGAGGGGTCCCAGCTTGAGATAAAAGAAATTACAGTAGAGGTGGTGGTAGTTCGCAATGAGGACGTGCGAGGAGCGTGTAAACAACGTGCAAGACGAAACAAAAAGAGTGCGTCCTGAGTCACGTGCTATTTTCCGACTGATCACGTGCCGAGGGCAGGACGTTCTTCCCACCGCCACGTCGACCTTGGAAATAACCCAGCTGCGGGCCGCCTTTGAACAGCCTATGGACTTAACCACGTAGCTCAACTCACCCCAGAGCCTCCTGCTCATCACTTTCTTTGCGAATACCACCACATTTACTCGAATTTACTCGCAATGCTAGCTCTTATACTTACTGGGCTATGTCTCTTTTTGGGCTTGGTAAGTCTCCGCGTCGATGAGTTCTTGTTTCTCCGATCATGATGACACCGCTATCATCCTTGTTCTTCGAGTTTTGGGTTGCTTTGGCTTCGCTGAGACGAGGACGACAACTCCAGCGCCTGAGCGCTTGTCGCTTTCCACTGAATCTTTCTGCTTAGCTCATTATACTCTGACTTGAGTCGAGTGCTGACGAGATTTATACTTGGCAGATTTACACACTTCTCGTTCTACTTTCCCCCTCTATACCCAAGCCCTCACCTGAAGCCTACAAATATCGGTCAAACTCTGAGCCCACAGTGGCATTCGATCTGCCTTCGCCGAGCGCCCCTCCAGAATGTGACCTCTCAGTCGTCATCCCTGCGTATAATGAGGCGAAGCGACTTCCACCCATGTTAACAGAGGCCCTGGAACACGTTATTGGCAACCCCCGATGGAAGAGCGTCGAATTTCTGATTGTTGACGACGGAAGCAAAGACGCCACTGCCGACGTCGCGCTCCAATTTCCTATTCCCGACGACCCCAAATCATCAGTCGACGTGTCGATTCGCGTGGTGAAGCTTTGGAAGAATGGAGGAAAGGGTGCTGCTGTGAAACACGGCATGTTACACGCGCGAGGGAAAAGGATGCTCATGGTTGATGCGGATGGCGCGTCTCGGTTCGCGGATTTGGATAAGCTTTGGGCCGCGATGGACGGGGGAGCCGAGGTTGTCTGTGGAAGCCGAGCTTATTTAGTTGGAACTGAAGCTGTGGTGAAGGTACGTTGGTTATTACAATTTCACCTCATGGACTGCGCTCGAATCCTGTCCCTTCCTAATATTTAAAATATCCTAACTAATATCACATTATTGTAGCGCTCGTTAATTCGGAACGCTCTTATGCACATTCTTCACACTCTCCTCCGCTTCCTCGGAGTCTCTCACATCCGCGATACCCAATGCGGATTCAAACTGTTCACTCGGTCAGCCTCACACACCCTCTTCCAAACTCTGCATATCCCCCACTGGATTTTCGACGTCGAACTCCTCGTCGTAGCATTGATGTGCGGCATGAAGACCGAAGAAGTCAGTGTCGGCTGGCACGAAGTCGCTGGTACGTTATCACCCGTCCACCCTACGAAAGTTAAAGTACGGACTCTAAAAATAGGTTCAAAAATTAACATCTTGTGGGACTCGGCGGAAATGCTCCGTGATTTACTTGTCCTACGTGTCAACTACGTGGTCGGCCGTTGGAGAGTCGCTCGAGTTGAGGAAGCACCGGCGTCAAATGGCGCGGGTAACGGCCACGTGACCTCGGCGAAAAGTCAATTGGCCGATGGGCAGCTGAGGCGACGTGCTGGGCAGCAAGCTGCTAAAAAGTGATCGTAGAATGTAATTGCTTCTGTAGAGGTATCTTGTATCTGTTGACACCGTGTTATTTATTTCAATCCTTTGAATTTACCTATACAAATCTATATGACCGAGACACATGAACGACCGTATGATATTCGAGATTGAAGATACCATGATTCTAAGTATATTATTGGATAGATACGAAATCTTCCGTTCGCA
>JANWGL010001968.1:1280-12265 GCA_025200755.1 Ceratobasidium sp. C01
ATGTCCATGACCGGCACGGCGCTCCCTACCGAAACCGCTTCGGGTAATTCAACGGCGGCGGCGACGACTGCCGCGGGCGCCTCGTCTACTCAAAATGCTTATTCGGGCGCGGACTCAACTGCGGCTGCGTCGATGTTGAACACGGTCCCGACAGACGATGAGAACTTCTTGCGGGGTGTTTGGCAGGCGGATGCGGATGGGCATTGGACTATGCAGTCTATTTTCCCGGGGTGGTACTCGGGACGGTCGATTCACTTCCACGTCAAGGGTAAGCAACACCGCCGTTCTATTCTGTATGCTTGCGCTGATATCGTATCTAACAAACAGTATACGAGAACGGGTCTGTTGCGGATAACGGGACATTCATTGCTGGACGGGCTATGCAGTAAGTTTCCCAAACGGAGCCTTGGACGGGGTTGCTAAATCTAGCCCCGCTTAGCACCGGACAGTTCTTCTTCGACGAGACGATCACCCAAGAAGTTGCCGCTGTGGAGCCTTACAACACGAACGCGGTTACTCGACTAACCAACGATGGTATGTCTTCTCGCACCTCTTCTATTCTCCAGGGTTGAAATGAACATGTCCGTTTTGCAGCGGATCAATGGTACGCGTACGAAAACGCCGAGGGATATGATGCTCTCATGGACGTTGTCTACGCCGGCACGAACATCACCGACGGGTTGGTCGGCTCTATCGTCGTCGGTCTCAACACGTGAGCTTTCTCTACTTCAGCGATCGCTCCAATATATCCTAACTCCGTCCACTAGTTCTTATACTAGTATTGAACTCTCTACCCAATGGTGGGCCGGCAACGCCTCTACGACCGACGATTCTACAGTCGCCACGACTTCGGAAACTTCTTCGACCTCCATTAAAGCCTCGACGGATTCGGCTTCATCGGCCGCGTCGACGAGCACGGCATCTGTTACCTCGACTGCTGAGCTAGTGGCTGAGACTGACGAGTGCTCGTAATTTCGTTGGCTTCGCCATTTGACGACTGGGCGTTTTAGATACCCGGCCTGTTATATGGCTTTCGTGTATTTTCATAATGAATCATTGTACACCAGATTATTCCTTCGCTTGTTCGAGCGAACATCAGTGAGATTATTTGTCGTTCATATATTAGGTGGGGTCGCAGCTCCAGAAACACCGTATACTTCTTCGGTCATATATCTACCTGTCCTACACTATAGACCCCTAGCCTGCAGAAATGCTGTAGGTAAATTTCCGCATATATCCTGCACGAAAACCGTAATATCCCCATTCTATTCCACGCTTCCCAATCATCATATTTAGATCTAATTTGTGGAGGAATACCAATCACTACAACTGCTGAACTCATTGGTATGAATCTATGCGTTTGGGAGACAACAAAGGTACTATACCTAGCCAACTCGGATGCTTGCGTGGTCTCGTGTGGCCTCTAAAGTACACGTGTGGGTTTTACAATAATTCTAATTTACTTCAAGTCGTTCCCGGGTCATGCCCTACGATACGACGCTGCTTAAGAGATATAACCACCAACGACGAGAGCTGAGAAAGACAAGCGTATACATGTGCTCCAAGGGAACGCTATAGCGGTGCCCCCCAGCACCGCGTCAACGGAAGATTAGCGCCAGCGCTTCTGTGAAAAGATTCGCATATATGGGGCGATCCCCGAACACGCCGATCAGCATAGCATGCAGGAAGGAACGTTATCAGAACACATCATACCTTATGTTGCAGAGCAGTGTTGTCCAGCTTCAGATGCACCGCCGGACAGCATGCCACATTTAAGACTCCTCGAGCGAGGAACTATCTCTCTAACACCCACTTTGAGCTGCGTTACCATCTACCCTTACCGCAAGATCACAGGTGTATCTAATGGATGATGTCCCGAGGAGGCCGGAAGACCAAGTCAGCACGTCGAGGTTAGAATCCAACCACTCTCTCCAATTGTATATGCTTACCAGTCTTCACAATATAGGCATGAAAATGTAGAGGTACGTTGGGACTAGTAAATTGAGCTTCAGATCCTGATATACATCGCCGCTCAGTCCTTAGCTGAGTTTGACGAAGCTAGTTCGGCGACATCTATAACCCGTCAAACGAAGAGTGGGATGACTCCTTTGGCATCACAAACGTACTCGGGCAGCGGTCATTTACAGGAAACAACGCACGACAATGCCGTGGCGGATGATTTGGCGGATAATATGCGTCGTTTACTTAGCCTGGTCGAAGGCTCATCAGCAATGACCGATATACGTATGATCAAAGGAAACCACTGGAATTACTTGGGCAAACACTTGATAGAACAATTCAAGCTTACGGGCGAGGTTAAATTCATTGACCAGGCTATTGATTGTAACTCTCGAGCGCTGAAGTCTACCCCGGATGGGGATGGAGCCAAACCTGTATATCTCCACGACCTTGGTATCTCGCACTACTATCGATTTAACCGCCTAGGCGATCTTACAGATATCGACAGGGCAATTGCGTGGCAATCTCAGGCGGTTTCGCTTACTCCGGATAGGCATCCAAACAAGCCTGGTCTACTTACCAACTTGGGGGTTTCGCACCAGAGCCGATATCAGCGCTTGGGCGAGCTTGTAGACATTGACAGGGCGATTTCTTGTCAGTCTCAGGCAATCTTACTCGTTCCAGATGGCCACCAAGGCAAGGCTGGTATGCTGAACAATCTTGGCAACTCGCAGGCGAGCCGATTTGCGCGCCTGGGCGAACTTGCAGACGTAGATAAAGCGATCACATGCCATTATCAAGCGGTTACGCTTACCCCAGATGACCACCCAGACATGTCTGGGAGACTCAGCAACCTCGGTACCTCGCATCAATGTCGATTTGAGTGTCTGGGTGAGCTCGCGGATATCGGCAGGGCGATTGAATGCCAATCGCAGGGGGTTTCGCTCACCCCAGATGGGCATCCAGACAAGCCTGGGAGGCTCCGAAACCTCGGTAACTCGCACCAGAGTCGATTTGAGCGCCTGGGCGACTTTGCAGACATAAATAAGGCAATTGCGTACAAGTCTCAGGCGGCTTCGCTCACTCCAGATGGCCACCCACAAAAGCCTGGTAGGCTCAGCAACCTCGGCCGCTCGCACTTTTCTCGATTTGAGCGCCTGGGGGAACTTGCAGACATCGATAGAGCGATTGCTTGTCACTCTCAGGCGGTTTCGCTCTCTCCGGATGGTCATTCGGATATGCCTGTATGGCTTAACAACCTCGGTAACTCGCACGCTTGTCGATTTACGCGCCTGGGCGAGCTTTCAGATCTAGACAGAGCAATTGCATGCCAAACTGAGGCTGTTTCGCTCGCTCCAGATGGACACCCGGAAAAATTTGGTATGCTTAGCAACCTCGGTATCTCGCATACTTTTCGATTTGAGCGCCAGGGCAAGCCTTCAGACATGGACAGGGCAATAGCGTGCCAGTTCCAGGCGCTTTCCCTCACTCCTGATAGCCACCCAGCTAGGGTTGGTGTACTCAGCAACCTCGGCGGCTCGCACCAGATTCGGTTTGAGCGCCTGGGCGAGCGTGCAGACATAGATAGTGCGATTACGTACCAGTCTCAGGCGGTCTCGCTCACTCCGGATGGACATCCTGGAAAGCCTAGTATGCTCAGTCACCTTGGTGTTTCGCACGCTCGTCGATTTGAGCGCTTAGGCGAACTGGCAGACATGGACAAGGCAATTACGTACCACTCTCAGGCGATTTCCCTCACTCCAGATAACCATTTCGACATACCAGGGCGGTTCAACAACCTCGGTGTCTCGTACCTAAGTCGATTCAAACGCCTAGGCGACCTCACCGACATACATCACGCAGTCACATGGTTCAGGAAGGCCGCGCTCTGCCCTACTGGAAGCGTAACAACTCGGTTTACTGCCTCAAAGCAATGGGCGACGCTGAGTACGTTGTCCAACGATCCCTCCTCACTGGCAGCGCATCAGTGTACTATGGATCTAGTCCCTAAAGTTGTCTGGCTTGGTTCGACTGTTACCCGTCGATATGAGCACACGCAAGCCACCGGCTCACTGGCTGTGGAAGCAGCAGCCGTTGCGATTTCGGCAAGAGAGTATGGACTTGCGCTCGAGTGGCTTGAGGCTGGTCGCTCAATCATCTGGAGTCAGATGCTCCAGCTCCGAACACCTTTCGATGACCTGTCAACAGTTAATCCTGGTCTCGCAGATGATCTCAAAATGATCGCCTCTGCGCTTGAACGCATTACCTCACAGCCCTCGGACCCAGCCGCCCAGTTCAAAGATTCAGACGCCTTGGAAGTCGCCGCTCAAGAGCACCACCGTATTGCTGAAAAATTCGACTACCTTCTTTCCCAAGTCCGGGAACTTCCAGGATTCCAAGACTTCATGCTCTCACAGAAGTTTACTGAGCTTACACTCGCCGCACAATTTGGCCCTGTTGTCGTTGTCAATGTGTGCTCTAGCCGATGCGACGCGCTTATCTTGCGACCTCAAACCGAATCGTTTGTGCACGTCCAGTTGCATGGCATGACATATACGAATGTGGTAGACATGTACCGTCGGATGCAGGGAGCCTCAGGGATGAGGCAACGGGGACCACGAATCACATTGAGGCCTGAACATTCGCTCGAGAACATCTTAGCAACACTCTGGCACAAGATGGTTCATCCAGTGCTCACCTCCTTGGGATATGTGGTAAGCTCACTTAGTTTACAAATATGCGATTCATTTTCTTATCACAGATTGAATAGGAGAAGCTACCTATCGATCAGCTACCTCATATTACATGGTGCACGACTGGTGCGCTTGCGATGCTTCCTATCCATGCTGCTGGCTGCTACTACGACGGGGGTGACAAGCTGTTTGAATACGCAGTCTCTTCTTATGCGCCGACTCTAAGCTCCTTGTTGCCCTCGGAGAGCCAACCACTCGAGCTAGGTACTGTCCTTGCAGTTAGCGAAGAAGCCACGCTACCAGCCACCAAGTACGAGCTTGCTCACATCAAGAATCACGTGGGAGCGGGATCTTGCGTACAGCTTCAGAGTGACAGAGCCTCAGCTGAGGCAGTATTGGATGCTATGGAGCAGTGTAACTCCATTCATTTCGCATGTCACGCCTCGCAGAACCTCGATCAGCCAACCGAGAGTTGCTTCCACCTGCACAACAGGGGACTGAGCCTTGCAGAGATTACGAGGCGGTCGCTGAAGAACAAAGGTCTAGCATTCTTGTCTGCATGCCAGACTGCAACCGGTGACCAGAAAGCGCCCGACGAGGCAATCCACTTGGCGGCAGGTATGCTGGTGGCGGGCTATCCAACTGTGATTGCGACAATGTGGTCTATCATGGATGCAGATGCGCCAATAGTAGCGAATCACGTATATGGGCAACTTGCAAAGGACGGGAAGCTGGATGGGGGAAGGGCTGCAAGAGCGCTGCACATGGCGGTAGGAGTTTTACGTGAGGCGATTGGAGAGAAAGAGCTGATCCGATGGGCGCCGTATATACATATCGGCGTTTGAGACAAGTAGTGTTTTGAACAGTGCATTGTTTGATAGTTACTATTGCCCAATTGTATGTTCATGCGAATCTAACCTTACGTTTTTTAAGCCTTTTAGACCTTGTATGTGTACATTTTTAGCAGCTGGGCCCGACAGGTAATCTACCATTCACCCCCGCCAAGCTCCCATCAGCAAGTGTTCCAGGCTTGCTCTTTAGAATGTGCAGTTAGGAAGTTGTATGACGCAGCTGGAATATTGCAAAATAGGGTTCAAGAGGCGCCATTTGAGTGATTGGCTCTACCGTACCCGACCGGGAAGAGGCACGCATTTGGATAATTTTGCACTTTGTGCAACACATACCCAACGAATTTACATCGTTTTTTCGCGAGGATATAGAGAAACCCCTTGTGCATTACATACAGAGATTTGCACGAAGCCATCTTCCTCTGGTTTGAACTTATCGGCCAGTATTTTGGAGTGAAACTTTTTTTTTCACAATCTACATTATTTAAGGTCGTTTCGGGGCCGTGCTCTATGTTGCGACTCTACAAGAGGGAAGACACTACGAAGGAAGCGAGAGGGGAGAGTCTGGGGCAGGGCGCGAGACCGTGACTGATACATAAAATGCAAAGCGATGCATGTATTATGGGAGACCGTACTATAAGAGAGAACAGAGCAGCGTAGCAGGGAGAAGAGTGAAACTTGGGTGATCAAATACCGAGAAGCGGGACATGTGATTTAAACGATATCTCTGCCTTCTGGAGACACACTCTTGTATTATGATCCCACTATATGCGTGTGCGAATACTTGTAGCATATCCCTGCATAGTTTCCCTGCTGATTTCCTTGCCTGCTACGAGTCCAAATGCGTATATGAAGCCCAGCGCCCCTCATGGACCACAGCTCCTCCAAACTTGATAATAGAACTTGCTTCTTTTTGCTCTGCAACACCATTGGGTTAGAGATATTAACCCACCAAATAGCTTAGCACTTTCAAATCCAGTTGCCTAACATATCCACTAAGAGATATGTAGCATACAGTCACAAATGATGAAGAGATAGGGAAGGTTTGGCAGGCACTGATGTGCAATGTGTTTTCAGGCACTAGCTAAGTATTCAACACTCAGAGTCATAGTACTTCATTCGGTATCAGGTTTCAAGCTTGCATCCAAGGAATTGACTCAATCCCCCCTTTAAGCGCTAAAAATCCAGCTTTTTCACAGAACCTGAGCCCCGATTCCCTCTATATACTTCAGTAGTATGTGACTCTTTGGGCTAGAGCTGTCCCTTATAGAAATATATTTAATTTAGAGTCGGGGGATGATGCGTCCCGCTTCCCGGCCGGGTACGGTATGTATTTATTTGAGAATGCAGATATTTTGATGATTTCACCTATGAATGAGAATGTGAGACGCAGCCCGCGGAGGACCACATACGGGAGTCAAGCGCGCGTCAAGAGTACCGTCGTGGTACGGTTTGACGGTGCCGTTTGTTTGACCTTGCGTGATCAAGACCCAGGTTCGTTCGACCACGAAATCAGTTGTTCCAATTGTCGGCGCGCATAACTGTCGCGCCCCACTCCGTGGTTTCTTGTTTTTGTTTCCCGCCCACTCTCTTTCCCACCTGCCAACACAGGGTCGGACAAGGTCACCCGCCCGCGAGCCCCTCTTGGGTCCTGGACCCCCGAAATTTCACCCGCCGCGCCTCGTTAGGACACAACGGATGCCCCCCACACCAACAGGCGCCTGCCTCTACATTCGTGTCAGATATGCCCGCCCCTCAACTCTGTAATTCTAGTAGTATACACTTTCACACCGGGCTACGGCCACACGACGGCGTGATTCAGTACGTTGCTATAGTATGACTAATATATGCAATTATCCATCTGTATATTCAAATAATTCTAGGCGCGACCTTCTTCCTTAGATGCGGAGCATTCTCTCTGAAATTCTATGCCGACGAGCGAGAGCCGGACGCAAATTGAAATAGTTTCGCTCAGCAGGGTGTGATCACGATTCACTTGCATATATATGCGCCTCGCAGTGGCCTAGTGTTCGATACCCACATTCTGGGCCTCCGCTGCGACAGACTGGTATTCCGTTGTGCTACCACAATAACATGTCCATAGCAAAATAAGAGAGACCAAAATCTTGTAACCATGATCCCATCTCCTACCGGTTCGTCTTGTAGACAAATACTCACGAATTAGATTGGTAGAACGCCTCGCGAATGCCTCCGACTCCCAGATAGTAGAATAGTAGTGCGCAAGCCCTGTTGATTGTTGATGCGCATCTGGGTTCTGTTTGAAGGTAGGGCTGTGTGCCGAAGCCCGCGGAGCACCGGCATCGCGTGTCATCGGCCATCCTCTTCGCGTTCACGACGATTCGCTGCCTGCATCCCTGCTTCTCTCTCATTCTGAACCACCCACCATCCCTATCTACCGGCTTTGACACCGCCAGGATTTGGCCACCCGACCCGCGAGTCTGCTCGCGTCTCGGTGCCCCGGTTCCTCCCTGACGCTCCGCGTCGGGTCCACTACCCCTTCCGGTCTTCCTGGCAGTTTCCTGTAGCCGCTCATTATTACCTTCACCATACCATCGTATAGGATGCAGTTACATCTCGTGTTTCGGTTGTTCCCCCATATCTGTATGCCCGCCGAGAACTGAGCAACGGAGGATAAGACCATTATTCCCGTGGGTTGTCGAATGACCTTCGGCGCTTGGCTAATTGCTCTTGACCCGAGCTGGCTAATGGTAGATAAGTTCCTGAGAAGTTAGAGCCGTGTCAGAATGGGCCATCGCCTGTTAGCGCACGCGGGTTATCGTGAAGCACATGCTTTGATTGAGTGAATTTGTACATTGCTGGTGTTCACACATATGCTTCTTCAACTTGCATATTGCTACTAGGAGGAGCGCCCCGCAGCTGGGACACCGACCTCGCCTAGCCTGCATCATATGGTGCGTTTCTTAAAATGGGTTAATACATAGGTATTTTTTAGGTGTCAAGTACGTAACAGAGTCTAAAACTAGGGTATATGCTACTTGGTGGATTAGGAACGAATCCAATATGAGATGAAGAGCTCAATACACCGTCAAAGACTGCAGAAGTGTCATGTATACAAGAACGCACTGGAATATATAGAACGAACCAGAATAAGATGCAAGGCACTGGAAATACTCGATTTAGTGTAGGCGTCAAATATGTGCAAGCATATATGCAGATACCTCAAACAATTATAGGGTTAGAATAGAGGTACGTTCGGTCCCTTCGTTCCCTAGAAGCTTACCCTCCGCTCCACCGTATTAACTATCGGTTCACAGTACATATTAAACAACAACTCATGTCGTCTATTCACATGGGATAAATCCATTATGTTTCGAGAAAAGCTGCGAGGGGAGTCGACCGTGGTACTGAGACGCGTGGATGACCCGCCGGCCAGGGAGACAGATCAAACCGCACCTACAGTATTATAATTATATGAGATGGGTGGGATATGTAAAAAAAATCATAGAAGATGTGGTGAGGACGCCATATGAACCCGGGCGCTCATTGAATTGAGTCAGCGAGGGTCGGTATGAGCACGTGATCGGATAAGCGCTCGGCGTTTATCCAGCAGGAGCTGGTCCCGACCACTATCACCTCAGTTCGCCCGTATTATAGGCCCCCCTTAAAAAGTCTCAATTTGTCAGTCTCTGATATTAACATTACATTATATATATGCCACTCCAAGCCAAATTCATATTCACTTTCACCTGCCAAGCACTTCGCGATAACCCCCGCACCACCCCCGCCTTCCAGACATTCTCAAACTCGTATGCAAGTATTAGCGTACGTCATTCACATATACTAAAAACATTCCATTGATTGTCTTTTATAGGACATATCACGATACTTTCTCGTCTCGTACTACTGCGGAATTTCATCACGGTACTTGTCGTTTCAAATCACCGACGCGTCGAAGCCAAGCTGGTTCTTCCTTGTCGACGGCAAATGGCCATGTCGTTAGCCAGTAGGACTGCGGCCATTTTCTCCGCAGCTGAGCATCGCCTGCTTGGGAAAACGTTGGGAAAAATGTAGACGAGGGATGTGGATAAAAAGTGAGCACAGAACAGTCTAGGACGACATCGTCTCACAGACAACTTTCCCTGCCCAGACATCAGAAATAGCAATGGTTGGATTTTTAAGCCTCCTTGCTGCTGCCTCTTTCGCATCGACCAGTGTCCTTGGTGAGTGCCTCATTTTGTATCAACATCAACGGTTCAACTGATCTCGCCTCGCCCCTAGCGCATGGCCCACTCCACCTTTCGCACGGTGCCCTCCACAAGCGTCGCGCCGACAATCTCCATCTCCAACGCTCTCTTCAAGAACGCTGCGGCGCCCAGATCTCCCGTCGTCGCGCTGCCCGTCTCTCTCGCCGCGCTGCCCGGGCCGGGATCTCTCTCGACGACCTGCACAAGCGCACGAACCTCGCTCCGCGCCAGTCGACCGACAACTCGACCGAGGGAACATGTATCTTGACGCCCGAGGTGACGCAGGGCCCGTATCACGTTCTCGGAGAGATGGTGCGACAGGATATTACGCAGGGACAGGCGGGAATCCCGTTGACGGTGGAGGTGGACTTCATTGATGTTGAGACTTGCGAAGCTGTCCCCGTGAGTTTATGACCGTTATTGTATCTAAGTTTTGAAGTGTACTGATGCGAATGGATGGTAGAACTTGTGGGTTGATGCATGGCACTGCAACTCGACCGGCTACTATTCTGGCTATATCTCTCTGACGGGTGCGGCCCTCGGCGGTGGAAGCGGGGGCGACCCAGGAGGAAACGGCACCATGAACGGAACCGCTCCTCCCGATATGACCATGTCCATGACCGGCACGGCGCTCCCTACCGAAACCGCTTCGGGTAACTCGACGGCAGCGACAACAACCGCTGCAGGTGCCTCGTCCACTCAAAATGCTTATTCGGGCGCGGATTCGACTGCGGCTGCGTCAATGTTGAACACGGTGCCGACGGATGATGAGAACTTCTTGAGGGGTGTTTGGCAAGCGGATGCGGATGGGCATTGGACTATGCAGTCCATTTTCCCGGGGTGGTACTCAGGAAGGTCGATTCACTTCCACGTCAAGGGTAAGCAACATCGCCGTTCTATTCTGTATGCTTACGCTGATATCGTATCTAACAAACAGTATACGAGAACGGATCTGTTGCGGATAACGGAACGTTTATTGCTGGACGGGCTATGCAGTAAGTTTCCCAAACGGAGCCTTGGACGGGGTTGCTAAATCTAGCTCCTCTTAGCACCGGACAGTTCTTCTTCGACGAGACGATCACGCAAGAAGTTGCCGCTGTGGAGCCTTACAACACGAACGCGGTTACTCGCCTGACCAACGATGGTATGTCTTCTCGCGCCTTCCCTATTCTCGAGAGTTGAAATGAACATGTCCGTTTTGTAGCGGATCAATGGTACGCGTACGAAAACGCCGAGGGATACGATGCCCTTATGGACGT
>JANWGL010001969.1:0-37982 GCA_025200755.1 Ceratobasidium sp. C01
TGCGGGAAGTTCCTGCGCATGCAGGAATTCCCGCATGTTGCCGAAATTCTGCGGAAATTCTCGCTTCCCGCATGCGGGAGCGGGAACGGAAGCGAGATCTGTCAAAATAGGACAAATTCCCGCGTGCGGGAGCGAGATTCCCGCAAAATTTCCGCGTGACATCCTTAGTCTTATGTGTTCTGTTCACTCTCGTAGGAATCGGTGGAAGTACGAACCCAACTAGAAGAGGATAGATTTACGGCCTCAGAATTTTAGATGATACAAGCCGGAACGATGAGTGGTGGGGAGTAGGATAAGGGTGTGGTGGTCAGCCGGTCACGCGGAGATCGCACTGCCACGGGTCGTGCCGCCTGATGGCACTCCTAGAGTCTCAAGGTTCGGTCTGTCTACTTGGGTAGCGTGTCGGGTACCTTCTCAATCCTCTACATAATGCCTGGATCTTAGTCATCTTAGGAGCTGTGATGTCAATCTCTTGTATGTTCCACTTTAGGATTGATGATTCATACACGATTATGTGTCATCAATCAGACTGTCCCGTGTGACTCAGCAGTATGTCACACAAATTCGAGTAATAATATGATAACTGTATTTGGTGCGGGTCGAACCTTAGCAGCGCATATATGAAGACTCGGCGCGTTATTTATAGAAAGGTGACGCCATTCTCGCTCGAAGACCAAACACCCCACATACCCTGCCCCCTTTCGCCTGAAACATAGAGTTGAGCTTCAGTCTTTCGCTTTCCGAAAGATTTTCCACCGGCAGGCCCGGTCTCCTGCTCGGAAGTCAAGATAGGCATAGCCGTGCCTGAGTCAATTCTGCTTCACTTTATGCTCTAATGATCTGAAGCAAAAATCGATTTCCCGAGCCGAAATTGCTCGAATCGACAAACTTCGAGCATAGACCACTACAACCTAGCTGCGATACACCTCGGCTCATTCCCAACGGTAACGGAATCCGAATACGTATTATTAGGGTCAGAAACTGACCAAGTAAGCGTCTATTGTATGATGGGTGAACACGGCTGCTTTGGTTAGGGGGAGTGCATGTTATGTTGCAAGCATGTAAACTCGGAGGATGTACTGAGGGCTTGTTGCATGCAGTATTGAGGGGGCACAGAAGGCATGAAGCGGGGTTGGTGATTGAACGGCTTGAGAGTTAGGTGGAGCGCGGGTGACGATAGCAAAACACGTCCACCAGGCGTCCGAGAGAAGCATGTTACATAAGTGGTCATCCTAGAACTTTGCGTAACGGGGAGGGAGCTGGGCAGGGGCTCCTACGTAACGATAACGTAACTCGCGTCCCTCTCTGCGGCCATGTCGGCCCGGTGCGTGTTCTGCCGACCACTCGTCCTTACCCCCACCACCCGCCCAACTCTCTAGTGCATGCAACCCAAGCGCCTACCCCCGTATATATATCGCCTCTGAGTAGCGACTTTGCTCTCTCCGCCCATGTTCCAGCCTTTGGCGTCCACAATATCTTTGACATTTGGCTATGGCTGCAGAACACGTAGAACCTCTGGTACGATGGAATGTGGGCAGTGGCGTTAACTCTGTCGCTATGTCGCACGATGGCGTTCACGCCGTCTCTGGCTCAGCAGACGGCCTCGTTCGTATCTGGGACGTGCATACTGGGAGGCTTGTTCGGGGCCCTTTGGGAGGATATACCGAGTCGCTATGGTCGGTAACCTGGTCGCATGACGACACCCGCATCGTCTCTGGCTCGGCGAGCAACACCATTCTGATCTGGGACGCAGTAACAGGCGCCCCCATAGGCGAAGAACTCAGGGGACATACCGATGCGGTCCTCTCGGTCACATTCTCACCCGACAGCACCCGCATCGCCTCTGGCTCAGCAGACGAAACTATACGGATATGGGATATACACTCTGGTACCACTATAGGTGAGCCGCTTAAGGGGCATACTGACGCAGTGTACTCGGTGGCGTTCTCAAACAACGGCACCCTTATCGCCTCTGCCTCGTCGGACAAAACCATCCGGATCTGGGACGTACGCACTGGTGCTACCGTAGACAGTCCACTCGAGGGGCATACCGCCGCAGTGTACTCGGTGGCGTTCTCGACCGACAGCAGCCGCATTGTCTCTGGCTCGATGGACAACACCGTCCGGGTCTGGGACGTACGCAGAGGTACTTTCAAAGGCAGAGCACTTAGGGGACATACCGAGCGGGTCTACTCGGTGGCTTTTTCTCCCGACGGTACTTTCATTGTCTCTGGCTCCTTAGATGGTACCGTTCGGATCTGGGACGCGGGGAATAGAGATCCCATAGGAGAGCCACTCAATGGGCATACAAGCTGGGTCTACTCAGTGGTGCCCTCACCTGACAACACTCGTATCATCTCGAGCTCGTGGGATGGGAGCATATGCGTGTGGCGATCACCTCGGTGTGCGTCCTTTCTTGATACAGCTACCCAAAATATAGCAAGTGTTCATGTGCATTCAGTATTCTTTCGTGTTTGTTGACATCTACACGATAGAATCCGCCCACCTTCGATATGGTAACGAAAGATATGGTGAGCGCATGGCTAGCCCTCACAGTGTCGGCTTGCGCCCATATACTGACCCTGTAATAGTCTGTTCGAGAAATGATCGATTGTCTAGTGAAGCACGGATGTAACGACCTCAGTTCTTCCATAGAAACCGGCTATACCTCCGCAGTGGTCGCATCGGGAGGATTTGGGGACGTCCGACGCGTGGTAATGGAAGGTGTAACCACCGTAGCCCTCAAGACGCTCCGGTTATATGTCCTAGCCACAGATGGTGACAAAGCTTTCAAGGTCAATGTCGTGTTTTCTTCGTCAATTGCTGCCCCAGCTGAACGCACTGGGCATTATAGCGCGCTGTTCGCGAGGTGCACGTCTGGTCCCGGCTGAGCCATAACAACGTCCAGAAGCTGTTGGGTGTTGCCGTCCTCAAAGATGGGCTTGGGATGGTCTCACCATTGATGGAGCGGGGAGACCTACAAAAGTACATCCTGAAACACCCCGAGGTCGAGCGTTATGGGCTGGTCAGTAGAGCTTCTTGGTTCTCTTCTCTTTTCTAATAGGAGTGTCCAGTGTGTTCAGGTAGCTTCGGGTGTATCCTACCTCCATAGTATTCCGATGGTGAGTTCAGCACTAGTATGATCCCAAATTGATTGGAGGTTGACATCGGAATCTTAGGTCCATGGTGATATAAAGGCTGTAGGTCTTCCGGCGTTCCCTTACCTACCAAATGCACATCATACTCACTTCAGCCCAGAATAACGTCCTTGTGTCGGACGACGGCACACTCAAGATCAGTGACTTTGACCATGCCATACTCACGGAGACTTCACTTCGGTTTTCAGCGACGACCAAACCTGGGGGAGGGACTCTGCGATGGATGGTGAGAAAATCATCGAAGGTTCCTTCCATGCTCATAGTCTTCTACTAGGCTCCCGAACTCCTGCAGGCAGAGGAGGAGGATGACGGGAAAACAATCCGGGTTCCTGCTACGAGATGCAAAGAAACCGATGTGTATGCGCTTGGAATGGTAAGTTCATAGACACGTTCATAGATATATCGATGCTGATTAGATCTACTTTAGACAATACTTGTAAGTTACCCTGTTAAGAGTCGCCAACCTAGTCATCACAGACCGTGCAGGAAATCCTAACCGGGAATGTTCCTTACGCTGAATACCTAAGCGACATGGGCATTTATCGCGCTATTCATGTGAAAAAGCCTCCTAAACGTCCAGCGGAGCTCCCAATCTCTGAAACAAAAGCAGACCGGACATGGGCGCTATTACTGAGGTGCTGGGATCACGACCCCTCGGCTCGACCAGACGCGGCGTCGGTGTTGGTGACGGTGAGCTGTTCCACTCGGGTAAACCTCTCATAGCTCACGACTCGTCCATACCTTAGTTAAACAACCTTCCCTCTTAATCCCGGCGAGAGATATTTCCGGAGCGATGGGGCGGCCTGCGAGTATACCCATGTCGGAGATGGAACGATGCCCAATTTCTTGAAATGTCAAAAAACTCTTTCCTAATGTACCACGGTTTGGTGGGCACAATGGGAGCCTTCGAACCCCTAGGGGTAGCTCGTATATGCTTACAACGCTTAGTCAATGTATTCGTTTTGGAGATGCGTTCAACTCCGCTCCCTGTATCGACACGAATAAATACTACTGAGGCCGTTGCCCTATCTGTACGAGATACAAACGCCACAGGAGCGGGTAAATAGTACTCGGTTTTCAATACACAAATGTATGGTACAACTAATCGCCCACGCCGTCCCCGGTGATATTTCCTTCATTACACCCTTCGTGGTCCGAGATAGTTGGTATTAGGGATGTCCAGATACTGATACATATCACATATCAGCCCGTGATACTGATTTGATACTGAATCATTACGTATCACGTATCAAATCAGGAATAGTAGTATGACTTAATATGATACGGTGGAGCCTAATATGATATGACCGGATCTTGATATGCACCGCGTCATAAGGAGTCTCACTTAAACTCGTTCAATAACATGCTATGGTATCTCAGAAACCTTGGCTCACGATGATATGGACAGTTAGCATTAACTGCGAGCTGGTTCGAAGGTAAATCAACTATCTTTTGTGTCAGGTGACCGGCTCCAACGCGATATGATATGATACGACTTAATATGATACTGAATCGATACAATCAGATACGATTATCGAGATCTCATATATCAAATAAGATTGCCGAGACCGTATTTGATATTATCATATCAGTATTTGGACAGCCCTAGTTGGTATCACCAGAAAATTCATGCTAAGTTTGATTTGTAATGGGCACTAATCACAGAGTCCTCAGAGATTACCTCAACGTCATCGCGTTTAATAAAGTCCTCTAACGCGGAGCCGCTGAGGATCGCTGAGTACCTGTCTATTACTGTAGCGGTCGGAAGGCGTTATAGAAGGGCAAATTCAGACGGAAAAATTACACTTACTCGTATGCTGGCAAATAACCTCGCATTTCGACACCGTGTTGGCGTACTTGAGCGTTTGCTCATTTATCCAAGCCGTGTGGCTCGCTGTGTCGGCGGTCTGCTTCAGCGCCACCTTCAGAATAAATTGACTCAACTGTGTGGGGATGGCACACAAGTAAGCACTTACGATATAAGTATCGGCTATCTCCATTGCCACAACTCTCGCGATGGTTAGGTAACTAGAAGTTTGGCTCATGATGGGGTTGAGTGTCCAAATCTTGTTGCCTGGGGTGATGGGGCGTGTGGGGGGGGGGACAGGGAAAATAATAAGACAGTAAACAGGAATAGATAAGTGAATTCGAGATTGCTCTACTCAGCAGTTCACTGGCAAGTAAACTAGGGCGTTATCCAAGGAAAAGTGGCAGCCCAACCCTTCTTCGGCTTTGGTTACCGGCGCCTCGTTTTCCTGTGCTAAAACGGGCCTTTATGATATAAAAGGTAATGGTTCACTGAAACAAAGACCAGGGCTGTATAATTAAGACCATACTTAAAATACACGAGCGCGTATTTAGACCTATCCAGATTCTCAATAAATAGCAGATAATGAGTACTCAAACGGCGAGACTATTCAACTAAATGTCAAGTTGGTAATTAGCTAGGTTTCAACGAAGCGCGTAGAACGACGGTCAATTACTGAAACCAAAGCCGCGTCCGGTCGCGCAGATGCATCATGGACCCAGCAGCTCAGAAGAAGCGCCCACATGCGGCCAGCAATTTCGTCAGCAACAAGTAGCTCCATCGGACGTTTCGGGGGCCTTTGAGCCGCTATCGCATCGTATATGCCCATATCGCTTCGATACTCCATATATGGCACTTTGCCAATCAGGATCTCCTACCATGGGTTAGACAGCCTGGCTTTGGCAGGTAGCATACCATAGAAACATTCTACAAGCAAATCGGTCCACCTGTACTATCTGGTGACTGAATCCAGGGTCGTGTGTTGGTAGGCTAGGTTTGTCGGAGCATGTTTGTAACTACCTGTATGTATGCGCAATATATTCATAGTGTGTCTACGCGTCCCTCGACCAGTATGTTCTAATAGCTGCGCTTGTACCGTGTCACCTACGTAGACTCCACGTACGCGTTCTGGTATTATCCATAGTTACATGTAGTTAAAGCCTTATGCCTTCGTCCCACTAAATACATCTACTTACTACTTTACTACTTCCACTACTACCTCTAGCTAAGAAGCACGCTTGAGTGTCTGACGTTCCGAATCATCCTCAACAAGGTCCGTTAAAACTTCCTCTGGCCTGTACTCAGTCTGGATTTGTTTTGACTTGGCGTTCGGGAACTCTAGCAAGAAAGTAGCTGGATACGAGCTCTAAGAGCTTCAACTTTCATGATCAAAAGTATTGCACAACCTTTCTAGCTGTGTTTGCTTATATCTCGCCATCCAGCTTATCGGTATTTCTTCTTGTTTATGTATTCGTATCTTGCGTGTAGGGTGCGCAAGAATACCATTTGAGTCCGTACAAATCCGTTGGGTTTTGGCTCTAGAAAACGCCAGCTGAGTTTACGAGTCATCTAGTGCAATTTTTTTTGCCGCCCACTGTACTTGGGACGGTAAGAAAGTTCTAGATGTACGCATACACATGCAATTCGAGAATAACAACATAGCGATACAAGCGGCTACCGAGCACAAACCCAATTTTAGAACGGCCAAACAAAGATATAGTAGCAAATCCTTCAATATCTCGGCATAAGCTGGCGGAGAATGAGTTTAGGTTGCAAAACTGCTCAACTGAAAGCCAATCGGACATTATTGGTGACTGGTCCAAACGAGCCAAAAAACTTACCGTCTCCAACACCGACTGCGCATCTGGGCGAACACCTGGGTCATGGTCCCAACACCGCAAAAGTAGCGCCCACATCCGATCTGCTCTATCGTGAGACTCAGGCAGCTCCTTCGGACGTTTCGGAGGTTGTCGCTTGTCGATAGAGCGATAAATACCCATGTCGCTTTGGTACTCAACATAGGGGACTTTCCCGGTATGGATTTCCTACCGGATCTTAGACTCTGAGTTCACGTATGGTTGCACGACAACTTACAAGCATTGTCTGGGGTGGACGTATTAGCATTTGATCAACTGAGGACATTATTTGATGGCCTACCATGCCAAGAGCATATATATCAGTTTGCTCATTCCTCGTGGCCGGAGTTTGGGTCGCTTCATCATCGTCACCCTCATCTGCCTGAAGAAGCTCCGGTGCCTAGAAAATCCTTATGAATAAGTGATTAAATCTCTGACAATATACGAACCATCCATCGAATCGTGCCTCCACCGGGGCGTGTTGTCGTTGAGAAATAGAGGGAAGTATCCGCTAGGATGGAGTAGTCGAAGTCGTTAATCTTGAGTGTGCCGTCATCTGATACCAGCACGTTTTTCTGGAAACAAGGGTCAAAGGGTATTGTAGGTCAGTCAACAGTTGAGAGAGCGCTTCGAAACATACGGCCTTCAGATCTCCGTGGACCTGAGAGGTTGCAGTGAATATCCGATCGTATGAAGTTTGAACGCATGAAATCTCACCATTCCAACGCTATGTAAGTATGCTACGCCAGCAGCAAGTTGAAAACACTGTCGAGATCCTTTTAGTTGAAGAAAAGAAACAATAACCTACCACATACCAAGGGGTAGCGTTCTACCTCGGGACCGTCGGAAAGGTATCGCTTCAAGTCCCCCTTCTCCATCCAAGGAGAGACCATGCCCAGCCCGTCCGGGCGGAGAACAACACCGAGTAGTCTTTGTATGTTGGGATGATCAAGGCGGGACCACAAATACATCTCTCGAACGGCGCGCTGAATGGAATCCGTCTTCAGCCCAGGTGAGAGCAAAGCTAGACATAGAGGAAACCTGCCTTTACAGCTTTGTCCCCTTCTTGTCGCAATATGTGTAGTCGAAGAGTCTTGATTGCAACAGGAATGCCATTGGCCGTCGTGGCGCGCCAAACGTCGCCGAATCCCCCCGACGCTACGATTGGAGAGGTCCGATCGACATGTATGAAATGAGTAAGGTCGGAGCACCCATGCTTCACTAAACACTCAAACATCTCTTGAATGGGCTGCCATAAAACCAATATATGAGAACCAGCAATCAAATGGGTCAAGTAAATGGCTCACCATGGTACTAGTTACCAGGTCAAGCGAGGTTTTGTTCCGAGGCACTTCCCATACGTGTATGTAGGAACCCGAACTAGAGACTCGGAGCGTGCCGTCAGGTGAAAACCCGGCCGAATAAACATAAGAACCAGGTCTTCGAAGCGGCTCGCCTATGCGAGCGCCAGTAAGTGTGTCCCAAATTCGGGCGGTGCCGTCCACCGAGCCAGAGATGACGAGGCGGCTGTTGGGCGAGAACGCCACCGAGTAGACTCGGCCAGCATGCCCGGTGAGCGGTCCGCCGATGGGAGCGCCAGTGTGCGCGTTCCATATTTGAATAGTGTGGTCCCACGAGCCAGAGACGATGAGGGTGCTGTCGGGCGAGAACGCTACCGATCGGACATCGTTGGTATGTCCCCTGAGTGGGTCGCCGATGGGAGCGCCAGTGCATGGATCCCAGATCCGCACGGTGTTGTCCGAAGAGCCAGAGACGATGAGGGAGCTGTCAGGAGAGAACACCACTGACCAGATGACTTGGAGATCTAAACGGATCGGCTCGATTGTAGGAGTGCCTGTGCGCGAGGCCCAGAGTCTAATGGTACCGTCGCCCGAGCCTGAGGTGATGAGGATGTCGTCGGACGACATGGCCACCGAGTTAACCTCGAAGGTATGTCCCCTGAGCGGCTCGCCTAGGGGAGCACCGGTGTGCGCGTCCCAGGTACGGATCGTCATATCGGCTGAGCCAGAGACTAAGCGGGTGTCGTCGTGCGACCAGGTTACAGAGTTAACCCGGCGGGTATGTCCCTTCAGAGGGCCTAAGACAAGCACCCCAGTTCGCAAATCCCAGACACGGACGAGGGCATCGAGTGAGCCGGAGACAACGCGGGTGCCGTCGTGTGATATCGCGATTGCACAGACATAGTCTCTTGTATCCCATTGGACCAAGAGCGCCGCATCATTCGCAGCCATCCCCAAGCGTTATAGTTGTTGTGGCGGACGAGTGACGTCACAAGGCAGGTGGGAACACTGCTGCTGAGAGTATCAATATGTAGTCCGATACACCCGGATTGCAGATATAGAGTGGAGTGGGTGGGTAAGGGCGTGGTGGTTGGCCGATCAAATGTTGGGGCTGGTTACTGTTACCGTCACCAACCGGGAAATCGGCCTGATTTTGTTCATACAGCATTATCCTATCTGACACAAAGATTTATCCTAACCTTTTGCACTCATTTGACAGAGGAAGCCACATTGCATATTTTTTTATTTTTCGTAGATTTCTACACCGTCTAGTCCTTGCGTTACAGGGTGAACAGCGAGGTGGACGGAAATCGTGAAAATACCGGGAAGCCGGCCACGTGATAGTTTTTTTAGGTGGCCTGTCGTTACTCACGGTTTCAAGCACTTGTAGACACACTATCGTGTATCGGGGGCGTATAACTGTATCATTGGAGGTCATATTAGTCGATACAACCACAAAGCTCGTACATTGGGTGTTGAAATATACCATTTACTACGGAAACAGTTTTTCAGTGTGTCCGCAAGACAAAATAGGGCAAGATCGAGCAGGAAAAATGCAGAGTCGGAGCAATTGGCCATAGCGCGACTGCTTGTTATTGTTGCAAGCGGAGACCTGTTCTTTTTGAAGTAGTCGGGAGTGCTTTGGCGGGCACCTGTCACAATACCAATAGCATGCAGTCTCACTTCGGGTCAGTATATCTGTGTATGATTCGCCGAAAAGGCTCATGCTCTACTTACAATTGATAAAAACTGTATACGATACTGTATCAATGAGATAGCAGCAAATCTGCTAAGCCTTTTGCTCAAAACAGGCCAAGCCGCTGAAACAAACTTCAAACCCTATAGAAAATGGGCACTGAAATGTTTTTAAAAGTGCTCTGTAGCTTATTTTATACGGTGAGGAATATCTGGTACATTTTGAATCATTTGAATCTATCCAATACTCGAGAAATGGCGACTGGCCGGTTTCCCGGTCCTGGCCGGCTTCCGGGTCGGTGACGGGTACCATTTCTCGCGATCCTAACTCCCCCCTTGCAACGCCCGACAATCCTTCCAACGCACACCGCGTCATGGAACCCCCTCACGAATCAAGTCTGCGGCGGCTCTGCTCTTCCTAGCTAAGACCTTCTAACCGGTGCGGTCGCCCGCGTCCACACGCCGAACAAAACTGGACACACGGGATTCTGCGCTTCAAGACCACCCCACCGCGCCAGAGCTCATACTAAGACGTGCCTTGGGCGGCGTCGACACATATTCTCCGAATGGGCACAGTTATGCTCACGTGTTGTTTTGTGGAAGTTGGTTTGACGTATCTCTTGAACCCAAAGTACGTCCTAGTTTTCGTGAGCGTTGTATATCTGTCCTGGCTGATCATGCAGTTCCCTGACTCTATCGTCACTTTATATTGCCTTTACAGGCTCGCATCACCCCAAAGGGAGGTACCTGGAGTCCCCGGTTGAGATAAATACATTCGGCACCAACAACTGCAGTAACCTTCTTATATAGGACATAACAAGGAACAGAGAGCCAACAATAACACATTAGGGACTATATACCGCATTACTCGGTGATGGAATTTTATATGTTTGGTAATTCCAAAAATCGAACTCCAGAAAAATGTAAGTGTACAAGCTTGCCGAAAACCCTATCTCCGAGCGTGAGCTCGGACTGTGTTTCCGTGGCAAACAAGCGTATTGACAGATGGTCTTAGCTTGGTATGTTTTCCGCAATCAAACCAAGAGCGGATAGCTCGATTGTTTGGCTCGGAAGACACAGACGCGAGAGGGAAGAATAGGCGTGCGACGAGAGATACGTCCGGTCATGACCGTTCCATCGCTGTACATCGTAGGCTTCCTCCACACCCCATTCAGTCGTCCGTCCAGTTAGTTGAGTAGAGGATGGTCTTAGGAAGCCGGAGGGTGGAAGGCCGGCAAATTGGGTAGCGCACCCAACAACAGAGAGAGACTTCACACTTAAGCGGCTCGGCGATTGTGAATTGAACAATTCGGACAAATAGTGTGTCAATGATTTCGTGGAAGCGGAAGAGTCAAGCAAGGGCATTACTGCGATTTGCTAAATTTCATGCACTCGGCGCTTGTGAAATTTAAATAAATTCCCCTCTCTGCAAGGCCGATAACACCCTCAATTTTGCACCTTTCGAGGATCTAATTAGTGGATTCGACTCCTGGTTCTCAGGCGCGGGGCACAGTGTAAATTGCTCATCTTAAATCAGAAAACTGAAAATTCCGATTTTCAACATGTTCTCCCCTTTGCGAGCAAGGGTATGGACAAATAAGTTTCACGCTACCAACCTCGAGCTGGATAAGAAGGGGCCCATAGAGAACTGGGCATCAAACGGACACATTGTGATGCTCATGCTTGAAGTGTATGGACAATTCTCTGCTGAATCCCTGAATACGCCTTCGAGCTCTGGAGGTCGGCTGGGTGCTCCATGGACTCCCGGGCCTCCGGAGTATATATGCGGCGCTTTTGGAGCCCTGTGGGGTGCGGCTTACTCAATAGTACCCGCTGATGGGTCTTATTCTGCCTATTGTGTTCGCGTATATTCGGCTTCGTGAACTTTACCCTGGATCTAACATCGCTGGTAGCTTGACGACATTGCGAGCGAAGGAAATTTTAATTCTGTATATACGCATACAGGCCAATCCTAGATCCGTAAGTGGTTGGTTTCTGGTGGATGTGCCTCACGGAGTTTTCAGTTTTCCGATTTAAGATGAGTGACTTACACCGTGCCCAGCGCCTGAGAAACGGGAGCTGAACGCACTAATTAGATCCTCGAAAGATGCGAAATTGAAGGAGTTATTGATCTTGCGGTGAGGGGGATTGATTTAAATTTTATAAGCGCCGAGTGCATGAAATTTAGCAAATCGCAGTAAGAACGTGGGCGAGTCTCAGGCACAGATCCAGTTGAGTCAACGAAGACTGAGTTGGGATCATCGCCTGATTGGCTGGGGGCAGGCTGTACCAGGGAGATGTAGGGGCGCGCCGAGAGTATATGGAAGAACGCATTTCTCTCCTGTGAGGCGCGTTCCTAACCTCCGCAGCCTCCTCCCCGCTCCTCTTTGTTAAGTTGGTCCTAATTACGATACTCGTGCTACACTATTCTACGTAATTATTGCCTCGATGTGTGTGCTTATAGTCGTGATGGTTGAAGAGACGTACTCCCTTGGCTGGGTAGCGAGATCGACAACCCGGGCCGCCCATAGAATGAGCGATAAATTCGATGGACTGATTTGGCACACATTCATAGGTGTTTTTGTGCATGAGATTTCACGGCCTAGAATGGATCCAGTACTGATGGGAGCAAACGTGAGTGTTTAGCTGTGTGGGCGTGCGTTGTAGGAATGGGGGTGCAGTACTCACTTTGGTCCACCAGTGACGGTTACATCAACTCCAAATTTTCTTTGTCGCCGGGCTCACTATGGCAGAGAAAGATTCTATTCCTCAGTGCAAGTACAGGATTGAACAGCATAGAGTCTTTTATAGGCGAGCAGCTGTGATGTTGGACTAAAGAGTAGAGCAAGAAACCAAGGAAAGCCAAGTGCAGTAAAGTAGTCGGCGTGCTCCTCTGACTTACCCTAATTCGTCCAAAGTAACAGCCCACACACCTCATCAGTGTAGGTTTTTCCAAAACAATCCATTCACGAATAGGTACGCCAGCCCTCAAGAGCTTGTTCTTGAGCTCCACATCCTCCTCGGTTTTGACAAGTTCTTGAAGGCTATTGTTCTTTCGAACAGTTAGCACGAAGCTCGTCTCTTCGCTGTCAATCACGACTTCGAAGGTGCGGTGGTACATCTATGTGTTTCGTAGGCGAAGGTACGACCAAACGTCAACTTCGTCCCCCTCGCCTTCACCTGTAAAGATCCCGAAATCTATCGTTCAAGGCTATTTGAGTATGTACATTATAATTTGCATGTTCAATTACATCAATTTGATCCTACTCCATGAAAATGGTCATTTGTATCCTGCCACCTGGTACCATTAGACTTTGGGAAAAGGGGGAAGAACGTGTCAGGTACTCACAATTATACCATTATGTAACTACTACTACTAGATCTCCCACCACCTGGCCTTGTAGCAGTCACCTGTTGGCCTTTGAGCACCCTCCCATCTGCCTTCTTGGGTTTGAACCAATTGGAAACCCATCCGGATGACCGTGAAACTGGTCGAATGACATGCTGCCTCTGTGAATTCAGTGGAGCTCTATCCGGACTAGATTAGTGTCTGTAACATGGGGCAGGAGTTCGTTCATACCTCAAGGAAAATTGACTGTTTTGTTCTTGTTCAGGCAAATTGCAAAGCCACTTATACACCTTGGCAATTGATGAATTTTCATTTGACCGTGATTCAGACTCATCTCGACTAGATTCATATCTGTACGATAGAGAATAAGTATGCTCAGGCCGTGAGCAAGATATACCCCGACTGGAACCACGTTGGTAGGGTTGAGCAGAAATATGTTTGGACGTAGAAATATACTCTGGCCGGGAATTAGACGTATCCTGACTAGATCCATGTTTGCGACGTAGAGTAAAAGTGTGTCTGGACCTCAAGGCAGATGTGTCTCGGCTAGATTCACGTCTGTAATGTGTCTCTCGACCTGATCCAAGTCTATATCGCAGAGCATATGTACGTTCAGATCTTGAGTTAGACGCATCTCGTCTTGACCCATGTCCGTGATATAGAGCAGAGGCACGTTCAGGCCGCAAGGGAGACACATCTGGACTATATCCACGCCTATATCGCAGAACGAAAGACCGTTCAGACCTTGAACGAGATCTATATTGACTATCTCCAGATCCGGAGTGTGAAGTGGAGGTACTTTCAGACCCTGATACAGATGTATATGGTCGAGCTCCACGCCTGTACCGCAGAACTGAACGAGGAGTCCTCAAGCCAGCTGCATCTCGACTAGATACACGTCTAAAATGTGAAGTACGAGCCAGTTCAGACCCTGAGGCAGACATATCCCGATTAGATCCACGCCCGCGCCGCAGAACCGAAGCTCGTTTAGACCTTGAGGCAGATGCCTCTCGCCTAAATTCAGTTCCATAATATCGAGCAGGACGCCCAGACCTAGAGGAAGATACATCTCGACTAGATCCACGTCTACCCCGTAGCACAAAAATATGTTCGGGCCTCGGGACAGGTCTGTACCGACTAGAACGAGATCGAGATCTGCGATGCGGAGCAGGAGAATGTTCGGACGTCGAGTCAGACTCATCGTATGAGTCTCCCTTGGACGGAGTAGAAGATCGATCAGATAGCGTTGAGGTGGGTGGTGTATCGTGGTGATAGACGGACTCCACTCTGACCATATCTCGACTAGGTGGGTACGGGGGAAGCGTCCATCCAGGCCTTGGAGAGGTTGCAATTAGATATGAATCAGATGGTTTTGATGTTGGCAGAGGGGCACACGAATTAGACGCCCGTCTCGTGAAATTTCCTTCAGACCGGTCTCGACGAACAGAGCCCCCACCTGACAGATATTTCATTTTAGGATACGATAGCTAATGGTAAATACCGAACTTACTCGGTTCCATGTTTGTGTATTGCATTTCCGATGTCAAATTCTAATGCCACGTCAGGGGTGAGGTCATATTCAGCGTCTGCGCGGATAATCTGAACCGAGGCTCACCTCCCGGGTAGATTGTGCGTGCGCCCATTCGTCGTCCCGGCTCATTGAGGCTACAGACAGACTCTCCACGCTCCGTTCAATTGAAGACAGCCTGGAATAGTATATCATTCAATAAGGCCCTCCGCCTGAGAGTCTTCGAAGACAAACCTGTATAAGACCTCCTCGTGGCCACGGTTAAGCTGCCCTACTTCACGATGTATCTCGATAGAAGACGCTATCTAAAAATGCGATGACAACGTTAATTTGACGAAGTGTAATCATTGAACTGAATCAGATGCCTGGAATTTAGCAATATGAGATTTTAACAATTGGTTAAATCTTTCGATATCCGCCGCGATTTGCTCTTGCCGAACGAACGACGTGAGATTTCTTTACATCAATGCCGTCAGTAACAAGAACCCACTAGAGAGGATCCACATACTTAGCATTCGCCCAGACTATCATCTCCTCCCTGATCCTCACGAGCACAGTTAATAACCACAGGATCCCGTCAGCCACTCGATCAGCCCGCCAACGTCATCTCATACTTACCCCTCAATCTCGCTTATTGCGGAGCGCAAGTTTGACTGTTCACATATATCGAGCCCATTGCGCAATACGTCGATATGCTCAGCACAACGGCCCGCAAGCGCATAGCATTGTTTCTGGTCGAATTTTAGGATATCAAAAGTTAGCAAGCTTCCCGGAGGGTCACCTAGCTCTACTTACACGACAGAATGAAACGTTTCGCGTCCTCGCACCAATATCTGAGACTACGTTCCCGCAGGTAAATGTGATTAAGCGAACGGAGAGTCTAAGAGTGACTGCAAGCCTACCTGCTGCGGTAGCAATCTCGAATAAGCCCGCTGGCCCCGCAAGTAAGCCAGTCCTGCGAGGCATAGGGTAGCAGGCAAGGAGGAGCCGGTTAAAACCGTAAGCTTTTATTGAAGGCCTGCCAGAACTCGTCGGTAGTGGTAGCTGGACGTGGGCATTGACTAATTACACATTCGACGCATGGTGGCGGCCAGGTTCGTAACTCATCCCTGAATTCGTAATTCGAGTACCCCACGAACAAACGAAGGAATGACTACTGTGGGCGTACGAATTCAACGTCGCTGATGTAATAGCGCTGAGCGCTTAATCTACTTTGTTTTTGTTTGTACACTATGTCCCCCGACGTCGGGCTTGGGGGCGACATGGGACAAGACCATATGGACGTCGAGCAGCGTGCTCCTGTCAACTACGAACAAAGCAAAATGTATCATTATACCTTTTAGAGCAAATAAATAGCAGATCACGTTTTGACCCACACACATAAACCACTTAAACCCATGTGCCCGGCTACCTAACCATATCATATATGATGCTCAGTCGGTGGAGAGTGCATATATGCGCCGAAAGAGTGTTTAAAATGATAATCATGGGCCGAAATATCTCAGTGTAACTATGCGTGCTTCCAAGACAAGTGCCAGATGGCACAATCGCACCACCAGGAAGTGCCGGGTGCGACGTTCGATCCTTAGCTAGCAAGGGACGACTTCAACCACACGGCTGACAAAGTTACGTCGTTTGTTCTTACTGCGACATCTGCTTCCAGAGCTGCCGTGCCTTTAGAACAGGCGGGCGACTCCGATTCTATTTATGCAGCCCCCAGCCCTCACGGGATCTGTGACACACTCCGGGAGGGTCACTCGTGTTTCCTCACGGTACCAAGGTGAAGACCGGCTTACACATTGATTTACTCGCGATTAACTACTGTATAATACATGTATTTTTCTTTGTTTGTTCCATCTTTCTATATATAGTTTATATTGTCCTCTGCGTCAGACCTGGGGTGGACGCGGGACGTAATCAAATAGTTACGTCACGTCGGCGGCCCGCGTGACCGGGACCGACGTTGAATTCATACGCCTACAGTACTTCGAAGCAAATAGAAGGAAACACAGGTCCTACGGATACAGTCTCGCACGAACACCAACAACACAGCTGTACCACTACTTCTCCCTAACCCCCCTCCCCGCTGATTTACGATCCCTTCCCTCCTGGCCGCCAACCAACATTTCCTCGACCGTTCCATTATCCATCTGCATCACGGCCAGAGCTGGTGGACCCCTCCCTGTTCACGTTAACCACAGCCCTGGATGTAGGAACCAGAACAGCACCGTATCCGCCACACCCATCCGCCCAACCGAGTCCGAGGACATCCAATCCGGGGAGCAGACTCCGAGCCTCTTCGATCTAGCGCTCGTCCGATTCCAGCTCGGGCTCGCGAGTGCTTGTCGCCATCTTGCTTGGCCAAATAGTGCGTACGTGTGCGTACAAGCCGCGGAACGTTTTCATGATGGTGTGCCGTCCTAGCCTAATGCAAGACCATTTCCCGAGACGAGGATAGGGAAGGGAAAAACCGCGTGAGGGGCTGGGGAAAGCATGTTGTGCGTTTCTGGAGGCGCTGTGGAACGAAATGCCGCGCCGGACAAGCAGTGGGATGCGAACAACCATGGTAGTCGGGTAGGCAAGGTTATAGTGCCGAGTAGCAATGATGGATTGTCGATTCGTAAGGCAGATGTCGATTCGTAAGGCAGGTGTCGAAATCATAAAGGACGATATAGTCTTGCGTGAACGGGATGGTCAAAGTCAAAGTGTGAGTGAAGGCGCTGTTCGTCGAAGGTCACTTCTGTTCGCGGTGTGAGTCAAGCGAGCAGGAACGTACTCGGCGGATGCGGAGTCGGAGAACCTATTAATTCCCGTTGGAATCATGGGCGTAAGGCAAGCGCGTCGCCTGCTTTGGCATTGAACTTTAACTTCGCGAGCCGCATGTTCTCGGATGAGCTACATATTATTGAATCTCATTAATAACACCTCGCAGTAAGCTTGAGCAAAACACGTACGTCATTACCTGAGCTTCACAGCGTCCGGTCCAGCTGGGTGCAGAGATCGATGCCAGAAAGTATCATAAAACTAAATTCACCGAAGGGGTAATTAAACGAATCGGTATCATCCGAAAGCGAACTACTCACTTGCACACGCGATCCGGACCACCCACATTGCAATCCAGGCAGACCGGACTTCAGTGATGATCATGAACCGGTGCGTCGCGACATCGGATCCGATTCGGACCCATCCTGGTTCAGCGAGGGATTCCCATCCTGCGCCCATTTTGTGCCTGACGAGTTCGAGACGTTCCTTCTCGGGCGCGGAATCTTGCTTGACGGGGAGACCAGTGCATAGGAGGGGAACGAATGGCTCAGTCATTCCGGGTAGGCGAGGAAGAGGGGCGCACTCAGTCGAGTTTTGGCGCAAGGGACAAGACATAAAGCAAGAGGAGAGGCGGGTGGCATAGTAGACTGCACAAAAAGAACTACCCTCTAACCCTTTGGCTTAACGCAGGGAGTACAAGAACCTGTCGATCCTGGTGGCTCAAGGCAGTCCGCCGAATCCTACGAACTACCCATAAGCCTATCCGACCCAACCGATGCACTGTCCCCTCGGACTCACCATGATAAAGAAATAATCTTGCTCCTTGGTGCGCCTACAGGACCAAATGGTACGAGGGTTGTTTATAAGAGAGTTAACAGGAGTTGGGATCGGTCCGTCGCTTCGCTTGCTTGCTTGTTTACCCGTCTAGGCGAGCGTTGTCGTTGTCGATTGAGCGCGTCTGTGTAGCCGTGAGATAAATCCAGCGAAGATCTCCCACAAGCCCGCCCAGCGAAATCGTTGACCGCATCGTTGTTCTCGTTCTCACTCGTCCCGCCAGGTTTTCCTCCTTCCAACACGGCTCAAACATCCTTCCCCCGCCAACCGAGACATACTTCGTTTTAACGAGCGACGAAATGGTTGATAGAATACATAAGCGACCGAAGATTGTTGTCGTTTCGTTGTGGTAACTGGAAACAGGGGAACCAAAACATCAATCTTCGACATTAATGTCCTTATCAGGTAACACAACGCCACTAACCAACACAGCCACGTGATGCCAAGCGAAGTTACCCTAAGGGGACAGACCAAGGGGGGCCACCTACTGACCTGGCACGAGAGGCGGAGGATAATACAATCCCATTGGGTGATGAGAAATTTATTGCTAGGCCTCGCGTCGCGCGTCATGTTTAGCAGCCATATGCCGTTTACGGACACGTCCGAACTGGAATTACAGGTACTCGAAACCACAAGCGGTTCGTTGATTAGCTGGTTGGCATCTCGTCATTGTTTTTCCTACGCGTATCTCCTAGTAGAGCAATGCCAATACTTATTATCCTCATATGAATCTAACGGTGGCAAGAATTATTCTGAATAGTCTCCAGATGCGATGCGAGGATAAGGCATCCGTCGTCGTCCATAGCTACTTCATGAAGGTGGCGGAGAACGAGAATTAAATCGAGCCAGCTTGCTTTGAATACATGGGACGGAAATTAGGAGCGGCAATCTTTCCAAAGCAGCCGCGGGGGGTTATTCAAGACCATCCATTCCAGTACAGGAATACCAACGCTTAAGAGCTTGTTCTTAAGCTCCAGGTCTTCCTCGGTCTCTACAATACCGTGATCGGTATCTGCCTTCTTGGTGACTAACATGAAAGTCATGCCGTTTTCGTCGGAGATGGCCTCGAACGTGCAGTAGCACATCCACGGGTTTGTTTGTTGGGTGAAGTACCAGACGGATGTTTCGTCTCCCTTGTGCTCGCCGGTGTATAACCCTAAGCGTTTTGCAGCCGCTGTCAAACCGGAGCGAGAGATACGATAACCAGCTATGTAAGGCGGCCTGGATGAAAAAGTCAATTTGGGTGCTCCTTCAATATGCCACAAGGGAGTACTCACATGGTACTATAGACGCAGGAACTGAACGTTGGCCCTTGCCACCGTGCCTCCCGACGTGACGTAAGGATGTGATGCGATTCACGTCCGCCCTGAGCTCGACGTGAAGAGCAAAATATACTATATCTAGGGTGCAATATAGATAATTCAAATCCATGATATCAATGACGGAAAAATCACAAATCAATCGGTGAGCGAGCCATTCTTGGCATTTGTATTGTAAGAGAGCATATATGGTACGCCATGAGTGTGTAGTGCACACCGACATCGAAATCGCCGACGTGCGTCATCCACACAAAAAACTAACCATTTACTCTTGTCTAAACATTCGTTTATGAGTTATTGCACGCTAAACTGATAAGTAAGACAGGTCAAATGCGCCGAGGACAGTACCAGAAAAGAGCTAGTGAGTCAATAGCATGAAGAATAGAAGCTATTCGACTCAATTTCATTGTTTGGGCTTTTATATCACCAGAAACCGTTATTTTTCTATTGAATATGATGATTTCTCCTACTACTGTACTAGTCATGAAGTCGCACATGCTCGCACTGTAAGATTCTAGCTTATGGTTATGATTTGTTTCTTCTTTCGGCGCATATATGCACTGTGTACAAATATCACCGGCTTGAAGCGGCGAGGATCCGGCCCTGGGCCAGATCGGCGTGAAGCTCAAGGCATGCATATCGACGAATTGACCAACAGAAAGATCACACCCTACACTTGTTTGTTTGTTCACTCCTGATGGAGGCACGCTGCTCGACCTCCATGCTGTCTTATCCCATGTCCCTCTCACCTCGAGGACATGCGGTATGAGCAAAGCTAACGACGTCGATTGCCCTTATCATGCTAATGCTTCTCATTCCCTCCGCATTGTCTACCGGTGTAATATTGTGCGGGAAGCCCGCTCGCAGACTCGAAGTCTCAACGCAACCATGAGCAAATCGTCCAGTGCCCTCACTATCCGTTGGGCTCTCAAGAACGCAATCCCTGGCTCCCATTTTGTGACTGATCACCCGTCAGTTGGTTCTATATCTATCAGCCGATTCGCTTCGAAGGTGGTAATGAAAGAGACCGCCGACACTGCGAGCCACATGGCCTGGATGCATGAGCAGACGATCAAGTACGCCAACACATCGTCGAAATGCAAAGATGTCTGTCAGTTCGAGAGTAAATACCAGTTTGTCCTCCAAAATTCAAGCTATTTCTGACGTCTTCTTATTGTACTTGCAGTTATAAACGGGTATGGAGCGAAACTCAGCGGATTGGCGCGACATGATCTACTTTAGCGAGGACGTTGGAGCCATAGAACAGGACAGGAAATCTTATAAATTAGACATTCGGGAAGCATAATTTAGTGCACGTGACTACCCATAGTCCACGGAGGCGCACTGAAGGGTATGCGGCGGGGCACTGTGTGGCTAGTTACTATTGGGACGTGATAATCGCACTGATGTGTTTATTCTCCCATACATAAACCACTTTTGCTGGAGCGGCGCTGAGACGTAGTCGACGTTTTGAGAAGTCTAGTAACCTGAGTCTGGTTGTCTGATGTATATGTTTATATATTTACCTCAATTTTTCTCCCTATCTTATTGGTTAATAGTCGCCGGAGAGGTCGCTGGATAACACTCCCAGATGAATAAATAAACTACTAGGCGAAATCGAGAGCTCTATATGCGTACTACTCAGTAAATTTAGGCCAAGGAAGTAGGCGAGCAAAGGAACTTTTATAACCATCTAACGAGCGTTGCATTGGGGTAATCCCCATTAACGAGCAAGGTAACATTTAACCGCTCCAGCGTACCGACATACCCGCCTTGATTAACTTGCCTAAAATTCTAAGCAGCGCACTTCATTTGCTAACGAATTCTCACCCGTCGTCGAAATCGAAATACCATGCGAGTCCCATCGCCATTCGGGGTCGCCGTGGTCAACCGCCTCGGACCCACTTCACGGACTAGGCTCAATCATATTCGTGCACAGTTTATCAATAATATGTTCTCTATCCCAACTTTGTTGTTCTCCCGGCTTTCTCGCGTAAATGTTATATCTTCGTTTAGGGTAGGTGCGTAATCATTATAGGGCTTCAATAGGAGCCCAAAGTTCCCGTTCCTCACTTTATTGACCTGTGCATGTTTTCATGTATCTCTCCTTTCGCCTCGTGCGCCTACGTAGACTCTCGCCGTAGTGCACGACCAACACTCTAACGTTAGTTTGATGTATGCGTCCTTTCGGTGGGTCCTCATAAATCCACATTAACTTGTACTACAGTATCTGGCATTATCTCCGCTCCCGAACATGATTCTATCACCTTGCCACGGGTTTAATTATTGTACGTAGATCTTTTTCGTTAATCAATAGCAATAACTGCTACTACAGTCGAGGCGGCGCATATACGCACTTGGAATTAAATTCCCTCGCAAATCCGCATGAGTGCATGTGTGATCCCGGATAGCACTAGGCCGGTGCTCCTGAGTGCTCCATAAGAGGAGATGGCCCCCAGCGCCTTTGTGATCAGGGGCGACCCCGATGGGCAGAGTGTAATATTCATGTCCATGAAAAAGTCCGCGAGGTTTGAGGTGATTCAGCCTGGCGCCTCCAAGATCCGACAATATTAGGTAACCCGGGATTAGCGCTGAGTGGTTGGTGACTTATCGGAATACGCCGATCGGTGGAGCGCATGAGGCGAAAAGAAACGTTCTTAGGGGTTCTCATCTGCTATCGCCGCGTGTCGCAGAGCTGCGATGGGCAGCCTGGGATTCGCAGCTGGACAGGGTGGCATACATAAGATTTCCCAATTGATGGACGGTCTCACCAATATCCGCTGTAAAAGTCTTCTTGGCCTAACCCTCTACCTCATCGTAAATTTGCAGATTTATCTCATGAGTGACGTCTCGACAGAGTTGCAAGACGCACCTGTCGTATTGAGGTGAGGATTCAACAGCATTCCCCGACTGTATGACACTTACCAATCTCCACGAAATAGACCAGAGAATATAGAGGTATGCTTTAACAAGCAAACTAGGTCTTCGGAATCCTGATACGGGCCACTTTACTCTGCGGACGGGCAGTCACTGACCTGGCCCAACGAAGCCAGCACAACAACGCCCACCACCCACAAGATGGATATTGAGTTAACTACTTCGAAATCGGAAAAACATTCTGGTAGCGGCGAGACGTGTGACTCAACATATCAACATTCCGAGTTGGATAATGTAGCGGACGGAAAGCTTGGAATCTCCAGTCAAATCGATAGCTCATCCGGAAGAGTCAATACCATTATGGTCGAGAATGGCCATTGGAATGGCATGGGTAGATACTTGGTAGAACAATTCAAGCTTACAGGCGAGGTCAAATCTATCGATCAGGCTATTGACTGTTACTCTCGAGGACTTGAGTCTATCCCGGATGGGCACAGAGAGAGGCTTGGATACCTTCAAAGTCTTGGTGCTTCGTACAGCTACCGATTTGACCGCCTTGGTGAGCTCGCAGACATGGACGGAGCGGTTGCATGCCTATCCCGGGCGGTCTTGCTCACTCCAGATGGCCATCCAGACAATCCCGGGAGGCTAAACAACCTTGGTAGCTCGCACCTCCGTCGCTTTGAGCGCCTAGGCGAGTTGGAAGACATGATCAAGGCAATCGCGTGCTTATCTCAGGCGGTCTCGCTCACTCCAGATGGCCACCAAGGCAAGCCCGCAATGCTCAACAACCTCGGTATATCGCACCGGAGTCAATTTGAGCGCCTGGGCGAACTTGCAGACATAGACGAGGCAATTGTGTGCCTGTCTCAGGCGGTTTTACTCACTCCAGACGGTCACTCGGGGAAGCCTGGGACGCTGGGTAACCTTGGCAGCTCATACCAGAGTCGCCTTAGGCGCCTAGGCGAGCTCGCGGATATCGACAGGGCGATTGCGTGCCAATCCCAGGCGGTTTTGTTGATTTCAGACGGTAATCCAGAAAAGCCCAGTTTGCTCAGCAAGCTCGGTAGCTCGTATCGAAGTCGATTTGGGAGTGTAGGAGAGCTTACAGACATGGATCAAGCAATAGTGTGCATGTCTCAGGCTATTCTGCTCGTTCCAGACGACCATCCAGATAGGCCTGCGATGCTCAACAACCTCGGTAAATCGCATCAGACTCGATTTGGGCGCCTGGGAGAGCTTGGAAATATTGACAAGGCAATTACATGCCAATCTCAAGCGGTTTTCCTCACTCCAGATAACCACCCAGGTAAGCCTGGGAGGTTCGACAGCCTTGGAAACTCGTATCATAGTCGGTTCGCGCGCCTGGGCGAGCTTTCAGACGTGAATATGGCGATCGCGTGCAACTCTCAGGCGGTTTTGCTTACTCCAGACGGTCATCCAGAAAAACCTGCGAAGTTTACCAACCTCGGTGTGTCGCACATTTCCCGGTTTGAGCACTCTGGCGAACTTGCAGACATGGATAGAGCGATTGCATGCTTCTATCAGGCGGGTTTTCTCAGTCTAGATGACCATCCAGACAAGCCTGGTATGCTCAACAACTTAGGTAACTCGCACCTTCGTCGATTTGAGCGCCTAGGCGAGCTTGCAGATATTGACAGGGCGGTTACGTATGACTCTCAGGCGGTTCTCCTCACCCCAAACGGCCATCCAGGAAAGCCTAGGAGACTGTGCAACCTCGGAAACTCGCTTGGTTGTCGATTTAGGAACCTGGGCGAGCTTGCAGATATCGATAAGGCGATCGCGTGTACATCTCGAGCGGTTCTACTTACTCCAGATGGCCATCCCGACAAACCCGGTATGTTCGGCAGCCTCGGTAGCTCGCACCAGGCCCGATTTGAGCGCCTAGGCGAAATTTTAGACGTGGACGGAGCAATTGCGTGCCAGTCCCAGGCAATATTACTCATTCCTGATGGCCACCCAGATAAGCCTGGGAGGTTAGTCAATCTCGGTAACTCGTACCAGTGTCGATTTGATCGACTGGGCCAGCCTACGGACATCGACACGGCGATTGTGTGCCAGTCTCAGGCGGTTATGCTCACTCCAAATGGACATTCAGCCAAGCCCAGGTCGCTCAAGCACCTCGGTCGGTCTCACTGCAGTCGATTCGAGCGTCTGGGCGAGCTTGCAGACATCAACACATCGATTACATGCCAGTGCCAGGCGGTGTTGCTCACTCCAGATGATCATCTAGAGAAGCCCGGAGTGCTCAACGACCTCGGTAACTCGTACTACGTTCGATTTCAGCGGCTAGGCCACCTTGTCGATATGCATTCTTCAATCACAGCCTTTCGAGCCGCTGCTCTCTGTGCTACTGGGAGCGTCACAACCCGGTTCAGGGCTTCACAGCGATGGGCCCGACTGAGTCGATCCTGTAATGATCCTTCCTCACTATCAGCATATCAATGTACCATGGAACTCATCCCTAAAATTATCTGGATCGGTTCAACTGTTACTCGTCGATATGAGCTCATACAAACCATCGGCTCCGTAGCTGTGGAAGCAGCTGCCGTTGCTATCTCCGCTGGGGAGTGTGGACTAGCGCTCGAGTGGCTCGAGGCTGGCCGTTCAATCATTTGGAATCAGATACTCCAGCTCCGTACTCCGTTCGACGAGTTATCCGATATCGATCCCGGGTTGGCTGTTGAGTTACGCAAGGTCGCTGTTGCCCTTGAGTGTGCCGGATCGCAGTCCTCGTATCCAGCTGCCCAGGGCGATGATGCAGACTCCCTAGAAGCCGCCGCTCAAAAGCACCGTCGACTCGCAGAATACTTCGAAGGCCTTCTCGCCCAAGCACGGAAACATCCTGGATTCCAGGACTTCATGCGACCGAAGCAGGTTTCCCGGCTCACGCCCTCCGCACAGACAGGGCCTGTGATCGTTGTCAATGTTTTCGCCACTCATTGCGATGCCCTTGTGCTACTTCCCAGCAGCGAGGAGGTTTCACGCGTCCCGCTTCCAGATCTCTCCCAAGCCACGGTCAAAAAGCTCCAATCCCAGATGGAACAATATCTAGCGCGAAAGGGTGTAAGGGAGCGCGGCATGACTCGTCTCAGTGAGCTCGGAGGCGCGAACTTTCGAGTCGTTCTTGCTGAACTTTGGCACAAACTCGTCAAGCCGGTATTTGTTTTCCTGAAATACACGGTGAGTGGGTTTGTGCATCGAAAAATCTTTAAATATCTGATTCAATGGTATCCAGGATGGTACTCCTCCGACGCCGTTGCCGCATGTCACCTGGTGCACGACTGGCGCCCTTTCCTTTCTTCCTATCCACGCAGCGGGTTGTTACGACAAGAATGGGCCAAAGATATATGACTATGCCGTCACATCATACACGCCGACCCTCAGTGCGCTGCTCACCTCTCCGCCTGACCCTATTGCCCCTCCAGAAGGCATCTTGGCTGTCGGTCAAGCGGCAACTCCAGGTCAATCTCCACTCCCCGCAACAGACCAAGAGCTGGAGCATATTGAGAAGCATTTCGAGGGGATGAATCGCATGGTACTCAAGGGCGCAAAGGCGACAGTTGAGGCTGTTTCGGAAGCAATGGACGATTACGGCTCAATCCATCTAGCGTGCCACGCCTCACAGGACTCGCATAACCGGACCGAGAGCAGTTTCCACCTACACAACGGTAGACTAAGCCTGGCAGCGATTGCTCGAAAGTCACCGAAGAACAAAAGTCTGGCTTTCCTGTCCGCGTGTCAGACCGCAGCAGGCGATCAGCAACTGCCCGATGAAGCGGTACATTTGGCTGCCGGAATGCTTGTTGCAGGTTACCCAAGCATTATTGCGTCGATGTGGTCGATCAAAGACAGCGATGCTCCTTTGATTGTGGATCAAGTGTACGGCCAACTTGTTCGAGATCGGAAGATGGTCAGCAGAGGTGCGGCTAGGGCATTACATGATGCCGTGGGCGTGTTGCGGGATAGGATCGGAGAAGAGGCTTTCGAACGATGGGCTCCGTATGTTCATATGGGTATCTAGAGATATTTGAAAATATAGCTGTCGATGCTAAAATATAGCCAGTCTACTCTTACGTTATCCTACACAGAAAGGGGGGAAACCGCAAACTGACTTCAGCCCGGAATCTCTTGATTTTCTCCGCAAACATATAAGGACGAGCACAACACATACGCCATTGATGCTATTTGTTCACTAGCGCACATCGCAGAATAGGATTGCCCCCTATATGCGCCTAGCGGCGACTTGAATCCTAAATCCCGGTACATTGATACTCATCTTGATTAGCATAGTAACCAATTCACAGGAACATCCACTCGATGAAGCACATTCGCCGAGTAGTCAACCCACAAGTTCAGCCAACCGGTGGACATCTGAAGATGATTCCGATGAGGTTTCCCGGACGAGGACGAGGACGAGGACGATGATGATGGCGGCAAGTACCCTTCCCAACGTACCCGGAAATCTCAAATCAAACGGAAGGCAGGGGTAATGGTACGTCTACGTCGGATTCATATTCTCGCGCTCGCGTTCGCATAATTACGCTGTACCGGGAACACCGTACCCAGCTCTCGCACGAGCCCTCCGCGTGCCCAAAAGTCGTACTGCGCTGTACCACCCGATCAGGGAGCTCGGAATGCAATGACTCCTCGTGGAAGCCGGAGCGCGGACTAAGATTCAGGGAGCAGGAAGGGCAGACGGTACGACGGGGCGGTCGGATGTCGCATTGCTCAGCAGCAACGACAACCCAAGCGCAACGCTCGTAAGACGGTAATAAATTATTCGTTTGCTCACCCACTTGCCTGATCGAGTGTTCGAGAGTGGTGGGTAGGACTAGCCTGTGGTCCATTTATCCAATTGGGAGCCCTCGCCCTGGGGAACCTCGGGGTGCGTTTGATCAATAATATAGAACGGAAAATGAGATAATACTGAGATAAAAATATAGGTACACCGGGGGACCGGGCTCAATTTACAGTCAAATTCTCGAACTAATAGAATTTATCAACGGCTCGGCGCCGTTCCAGAGGATTATGTTTCTGTGTGCGGAAATAGGCATCTTAGCGAGGGTCTGACATCTCAATAATAACTACCTACTGTACTCCTCGGTATACCCTTCAATGCGCCTTCGTGGTCCGTGGGGGGTTTCCTTCATCGGGTTGGTTCTCCCCCATTGAACTCTTAACAGAGATCACCGAGTTCTCGTATATGGCTTCAACGTCGTTGCGCTCCAGCAGATCTTCTAGCGCTGATCCACTGAGTTTGGCAGGGTAGCCGTCTACGACTGCAGGGGAGATCATAAGACACTAAAAGTAAGGGAATAGACTAACACTTACACTCGAAGTGGTCACCGACCTCACATTTAGACGATGTATTCGCGTACTTAAGGCTCTGCTCCTGCATCCAAGTCATGTGGCTCGCTCTATTGGCGCCTTCCTTCAACATCACCTTGCAGAAAAACAGGATGAGCTTCATGGAAACAGCTAGCGTGTAAGTACTTACTAAGTAAGAGTCCGGTATCGCCCCCCCGTTCGACCCTGGTGATCGTTAGCGGCTGGGATGGTTGGTTCATGGCTTTGAATCGGATCGTCTCGCTTTCTGAGATGAAATTTGGCGCAAGAAGACCAGAATTTGCAGAGGGAAAGTGTGTAGACTCGCGTTTCCAGACGACAACAGTCGGGGCAATCGGTAGTTGAGAGGTGGCGGTTGAGCGAACACGTGACTATGATCATCGGGTCGCCACAACTCAAACGAGATTAAATTAAATGAAAGCGCCACCGGCTCCGACCCGACCCGACCCGAGTTCGGACGCTCATCCAATCACCGCATTGCGGGGTGCCGTAAGCCAGACCGCGTACAGGTACAAACACCTCGCGCCTGTGAAGCCCTCGTTATTCGGCAGGATTGACAGAACTAGCGGATGCATGCCGAATCCTTCAATCAATGAGTGATACGCCGGTGAATGGTAGGTCCAGGTATTTGCCACTCGCGGGTGTCTTGCAGATCATTGTTAACTGATAACAACTATGCCTACTTGTGCGTCTCTTACAGCCGGTCTACCACTCCCAACCAATGACTGGTCACAGTACAGATACTCGCCACCACTACTATAATCAAATAGCTCAATTTATCAGCGGGTAGGTTACGATTTCACTTATGTACTAGTAAAAGGTCACATGAGGAGAAAGCTCATGCCGATACAATTATACTCCTCTTTGACGTAATCACTTTGAGATCTTGAACTCGCTTTTATGGCCAGCATATGGCCCGCGAACTGACCCCTATTGGTTTACTGCAGTTTTCATAAATCCATGCACTCGGCGCTTGAGAAATTAAATAATCCTGAAATATGCAAGACTCACAGAGGGGCTAAAATCCATCAGATCGAGACATAAAGTGGTGCGTTGGAGTCGCATGATCGATGCGGGGGGGGCACTGCGCATAAATCGGGGCGGGATTTCCGAGGTCTGAAAATCAACCCCTTCTCGCGTGCAAGATCTATATCTCTGCTAAAATAGATTCAAAGGCCCTCAAAGTCTCAGAGGGCACTGTATACATACATATTGGGGGCACCATGTATGTACAGACACGTATTATGAACTCTTTCACCAAAATTAGCATCCATGAAGTCCACCTCATGCTCGATTCAAGAGCTAGATTTAAGTTATGATATCAGAAATGCTTCGAGGCCATCTAGAAACAGATAGAATAGTATATGACACATAATTTCGATCACTCTATAAGCCAGAAACTATGCAGTAGGTCTTACATGGCAGGGGGGGGGCGATTTTCAGACCTCAGAAATCCCGCCCCGATTTATGCCCAGTGCCCTCCGCATCAATTGTGCGACTCCAACGCACCACTTTATGTCTCGATCTGATGAATTTTAGCCCCTCTGTGAGTCTTGCAAGTTTCGGGATTATTTAATTTCTCAAGCGCCGAGTGCATGGATTTATGAAAACTGCAGTAATATTGATTTGCACAAAAAGCAAGCACCGCAAACTTAATTGGAAACATCGATAACAGGCTTTTATGGTTGTTCTTGGAAATTGAAAATACACAGCAACGGCATAAAGGGGCTAAGCACTGAACCATTCGAAACAAAGTTATGATATAGGTGTGAGTAATTAACCGTATCCAGATGGCTCAATATACACTCGGCTGGTAGAGTGTCTCAACTCTCAACTGAATTATAACCGGGAAGTCAGCCAGTATCCATTGTAGAACGCAAGGTGTCGCACCGTTACTAACACCCACCCCGCAGTTGGTCGCGCAGATGGGTCATACTCCCAGCAGTTCAGAAGAAGGGCCCACATGCGGTCGGCTCTCTTGTCAGTCGGAGGTAGCACCGTTGGACGCCTCGGAGGGTTTCGAGCGGCGATAGCATGATATATGCCCATGTCGCGTGGGTATTCCACGTAAGGCACCTTGCCGGTCCAGATTTCCTAAAAGGTGTCAGCCGGTTTGGTTGGTATTTCAACACCTTGACTTGCCAGCATCGTCTAGTGCGAGCAGAGTTAGCATTGGGTACACCCGTAAACACTATTGGTAGACTGACCATCCCGAGAGCATATACATCGGTCGCTTTGCTCCGCGTGGGTTCAACTAGGGTCATCTCCTCTTTACCGCCGCCCTCTTCGTCCCCTTTCTCTTCACTATCTCTCTCTGGCTGAAGGAGTTCCGGTGCCTACCAAGTGTTTACACAAAGCAAGGAATCGGTCAAGGGAGTACTCACCATCCATCTTAAAGTTCCCCCACCGGGTCTGGTTGTCGTAGAGAATCGTAGCGAGGTCTCCGGCAGTATGGCATAGTCAAAATCATTGATCTTGAGTGTTCCATCGCTCGACACCAATATGTTAGTCTAAACAGAGGTATTAGAATAGGTTGACTTGAAAACAATAGTGTAGAGGAGCTAGTGGACTTGCTGATTTGAGATCGCCGTGAACCTATGGTTTTTTAGGTCAGCTTCGAAGGCATAGCCTCAAGGGTAGGATTTTTACCATCCCGATACTATGAAGGTAGGAGACGCCTGATGCAACCTGAACGCACTGCAAAACCAGGTTTAGTTTGCAGATTTGAGTAAATGTCTAACGTACCAATCCATGCCGCCCTATATCGGGATTTGCCGAGATGTATTGCTGCAAGTTACCCTGCTCCATCCAGGGTGACACCATACCGAGCCCACCTTGAAATACAATCACGCCTAGCAGCTCTTGAACGTTGAAATGACGAAGCCGGGACCATATGGACACCTCACGAACAGCACGCTGAAATGTGTAAGATCCTTAAATGAGGTACAGTTCGACTTTAAATTGATAATACTTACTTTGGTAGCTTTGTCGTCGTCTTTTAGCAGTATGTTCAAGCGAAGGGTCTTGATTGCAACGACAGTACCATCATTCCTTACCAAGCGCCGCACGTCACCGAATCCCCCGGACGCCACTACCGCCGAGCTTTGGCTAGCATCTATGGAAGAAGTGAGATCGGTACATCCATGTTTTACCAAGCAATCGAATAACTGCTCAATGGACTAACATGGTATCGTAAGCCACGGCGGAGTGGGGGGCAATCATGTGACTCGGATACTCACCATTTTGCCGGTCACGAGGTCAAATGAGGGTGCACACTGCCGTGTTTTCAACACTGGACCCTCACGGACTGCAAGCGTGGTCAAGACACTTACCCTGGTGTCGGTCCCCGAATTGAAAGAAGAGAAACCCTATCGGATAGGTATCATTAGACACTGACATGGAAAGCAAGCTGACGAGGTACTTACTGGGGCTACCGCTACTGCACTAACTGAGGGTTGGCGCTGCGTCGCTTCCCATACACATATGGTGCCGTCATACGAGCCAGAGGCAATGCGGGTGCTATCGGGCGAGAAGGCCACCGAGAAAACGTGGCCTGAATGTCCTTTAAGCGGCTCGCCTATGGGATCACCGGTGCGTGCATTCCACATGCGGATAGTCATGTCCGCCGAGCCAGAGACGATGCGGGTGCTATCGGGTGAGAACGCCACCGAGAAGACGTGATCGGAGTGTCCTGTCATCAGCTTGCCTATGAGGGCACTAGTTCGTACGTCCCAGATGCGAATAGTCTTGTCCGTCGAGCCAGAGATTATGCGGGTGCTGTTGGGCGAGAATGCCACCGAGAAGACTGACATGGTATGTCCCCTGAGTGGCTCGCCTATGGAAGTGCCGGTGCGCGCACTCCATATACGGATGGTCGTGTCCGCCGAGCCAGAGGCGATGTGAGTACTGTCGAGCGAGAGTGCCACTGAGTAGATCGTGTTAGTATGTCCCTTGAGTGGCTCGGCCATGGGAACGCCGGTGCGTACATCCCATATGCGAATCGTCATGTCGGCCGAGCCAGAGACGATATAGGCACCGTCGGGCGAGAAAGTCGTCGAAAAGACTGTACCGGTGTGTCCACTGAGTGGTTCGCCTATGGGGGCGCCGGTGCTTGCATCCCACATGCGGATGGTCTTATCCGCCGAGCCAGAGACGATACAGGTGTCGTCAAACGACCATGCTACAGACCTAGCAATCTCAGTATGACCCAGCAGAGGTCCTCGAACAAGTGACCCAATTCTCAAATCCCAGATACAAACAAAATGGTCGCCGGCGCCAGACACAACACGGGTGCCGTCGTGTGATATTGCGACCGAACTGACAGTGCTTCCGGTATTCCAGCGTAGCAGAGGCGTCGCACCTCTGCCAGCACTGGTCGTATAACTCTTCGACGGCGCATCGGGAACGTGTTTCTCGCCGTTTATCGCGGGGAGCCATATACCCGCCGGGACAACTGCGCCCTCTGACCCGCCCAGCGCCTGTGAACGCCTTCGCTCCTCACGCGTTGCCCTCAATAGGCCAAGGGGGGCACTTTTCCTCTCCAGTTCGCTGCTCCGGATAACCCCAAGACCCTCCGAGGATATAGTGGGAGTATCAGCAGATATCTCAGGGCTACTAGTGATCATTGTGAAGCACTTAAGCTCTCTTAGACGCTCGATGACATAGGAAGCTGAGAAGAAGTATGGAGGCAACTGGCGGGGGCTAGATATATGGCTTCTAGTTGAATGATGCAAGCTAAGGCGATAGGTAGTGAGGAGGAGGGTTAAGGTGTGGTGGTTAGCCGGATACAAGGCCAGCACTGCCATAGATCAGCAAGGCGTGCGTTACCATTACACCTGGAAACACCAACAAGCGTATTATACTGCTGACCAATGCGCGTTAGGACCTCGTGCGCGCGACCACAACTACGAATAGACTGAAATTTCCAGGCCAACTGAGCAGGAATACTCAGGACATGCTACACCACGCCATTTCTTACGTGGCACGAAGCCACCTCACTTGTTTCAGAACCAGACCCCAGACTTTGTTCTATTGCTCTGTGCATACGTATAATGTACATACACCCAAAGCTGAACTCATAACCACTCTTCTGCAGCGTCCAACGCAAAAGATTAACCGAAATCCCACCAGGTAGATCACGCGTTCAGATACTTCCGAACGGGACTGGTACACGCTAGCTGATGTCCAAAGTACACGATCCAGCATATACGTCAACACCAACCGGCCCGGGTGAGCCAGAGATCTCAGCAATGTGGCAGTTCGGATAATTTGCTGGATCTAAATAAGTTGCGGGAAAGGAGATGGGGGTGCCTCGGCGGCTAAAAGGGCCTCAGGTACAAACAATATTGAAGGTTGAAACACGATTTCATGCGAGAAGAAGTACTGAGACTACATTTTACAAGGCCTTGTTCCAGATATACGAACACCTATCCCAATAGTTCAATAAATCCGCTAGGCGAGGAATAGTTGATCAATCAACAAGCCCTCCCAGCTGAGTCATAAGTGGATAATGAGCTATGAGTCACCTAAGCAGCTAAAGCGACGCACCATTACCAACACCCAAGCCGCACGTGGTCGCGCAGATGGATCGTGGTCCCAGCAGCTCAGAAGAAGTGTCCAAATGCGGCAGGCTCTCTCGTCATGGAGAGAAAGTTCCTTCGGGCGTTTCGGCGGCCTTTGAGCGGCGATGGCATGATATATGCCCATGTCACTTCGATATTCCACGTAAGGTACTTTACCACTCAGAATTTCCTACGAAGGATTAGATAGTCGAGTGGATGGTGTAATATGATGGCTTACCAGCATCGTCTGGCGTGAGTAGAGTCAGCATCAGCTATGCTGATAAATGTGTCCGGGACTTACCATGCCAAGGGCATATACGTCGGTCTCAACGCTTCGCATAACAGGAATTTGCCCCATTTCGTCTCCGTCGTCTTCCTCCGGCTGAAGCAGCTCGGGCGCCTACCAAATGTCGAATATTACATTGATAATCGTCAAACAAATCACCTACCATCCATCTGAGCGTTCCCCCGCCGGGTCTGGTCGTCGTAGAAAAGCGCAGCGAGGTATCCGAAAGTATGGCATAATCAAAGTCATTGATCTTGAGCGTGCCGTCATCTGATACCAGTATGTTGGTCTAAAGTGGGTATTGGTGTAAGTCTGGTGTAATCATACGTCGAAGGGAAAGCCGGTGGAGGTACCGATTTGAGATCGCCGTGGACCTGTGCCCATCGGGTCAGCTTTCGTACTGAGATTGATTCGAAGAAATCGCTCGTACCATTCCCATATCATGAAGGTAGGAGACACCCGAAGCAACTTGAACACACTGTAGAAGCAACTTGAGAAGCTAGAAGTAATCAAAATGCTTGACGTACCAATCCATACCGCTCGACGTCGGGGTTAGCCGAGATGTATTGCTTCAAGTTACCCCGCTCCATCCATGGAGACACCATCCCAAGCGCGCCCTGGAAGATTATCACGCCAAGTAGCTCCTGGACATTGATATGCCGCAGCTGGGACCATATGTACACCTCACGAACAGCGCGCTAGGATGCGAATCATCGTCAGCTCAGGTAGAAATGAGTTCCAATCGAAGAGCATATATACTTTAATGGCCTTGTAGTCGTCCTTTAGTAGTACGTGCAAGCGAAGAGTCTTGATTGCAACAACGGTACCGTCGTCATTTACTAAGCGCCTCACATCACCAAATCCCCCCGACGCCACCACAGCGGAGTTTCGGTGGACATTAGTGGAAGCAGTGAGATCGGCACACCCATGCTGTACCAGACACTCAAACATTTCCTGAGCCGACTTTCACAACTTCGTAAGATATAGTATAGCAACTAGTTCAGTAAGTTAGATGCTTACCATGTTGCTGGTCACGACGTCCAACGAGGGTCCCATCTGTAATACCGGCATTAGCACGCCCCTACAGTCTGTATACTCGATCAATACGCATACCTCGGTACCAATCTCCAAACCGAGCAATTGCAGGTCCTTCCCGAGTGGATTTATTAAACTCGGACACAAAAGGTAGACATATAAAGCACTTACTGGGGTATTGGTCGTTAGGTCAGCTGAATGCGGATACTGCGACCCTTCCCATACAAATATGGACATGTCAGCCGATCCGGAGACAATGCGAGTACTGTCAGGCGAGACTGCTACCGAGTAAACGTAGCTGGAATGTCCCACGAACGGTTCACCAATGGGAGCACCGGTGCGTGCGTCCCACGTGCGTATGCTTTTGTCCAACGAGCCAGAGACGATGCATGAGCTGTCGGGTGATAGCGCCACCGAGTAGACAGTGTTGGTATGCCCGATCAGTGGCTCTCCTAGGGAAGCACCGGTGCGCCCATCCCACATACGGATAGTCCCGTCCGCCGAGCCTGAGACGATGAAGTTACTATCGGGGGAGAATGCCACTGAGTAGACTGTATTGGTGTGTCCACTGAGTGGCTCGCCCAGGAGACTACCGGTGCACGCATCCCATATGCGGATCGTCCAGTCCGCTGAACCAGAGACGATACGGGTGCAATCAGGCGAGAACGCCACCGAGAAGACTATGCGGGAATGCCCTGCGAGCGGTCCGCCCAACGGAAGCCCAGTGCGTCCATCCCATAGGATAATAGTCGTGTCCTCCGAGCAAGAAACAATGCGGGTGCCGTCGGACGAGAACGCCACCGAAAGGACTGCTTCGGTGTGCCTTTGACGTGGCTTACACACGAGATGACCGGTGCGCGCATCCCACATGCGGATAGTCTTGTCTCTCGATCCAGAGATGATACGAGTGTTGTCGGGCGACCACGCCACGGACAAAACAATGTCAGTATGACCCCGTGGAGGTGCCTGAACAAGTGTCCCAGTCCGCAAATCCCAGATCCGGATGAAGCCGCCGGCCGAGCCGGAGACAATGTAAGCGCTGTCTTGTGAGATTGCGACCGCGAGGACTTCGCTGTGAGCATTCAATTGTAGTAGAGGCGCTGCACCTGCCGCAGCCATGGCAAAGCGCCTGAGCTGTCTTGATTACTCGATTATTTTGAAAGACTAGCGAAATTAGGAGGCGGATATCAACGAGAAATAGCTTTCAGACGCTACGAGTCAGAGCGGTGAGTGTCGAGGGGCTGGGAATGAGTGTGGTGGTTGAACAGCAAAGCCACGAGTCAGCTATTTATCGGGTTACGATGCCACGAGGCACTGCGCATCACACCCTGTGAAAAGCAACCTCCTTTGCTTTATGAATTAACCAAAGATTGCCGGGGGCCATTCTAATTCAGGCAAAAGGCGAGCGTTGGATTGACGAGACATAGAACGATAGATCGTGTCAGATATTGCATTATAGTGCATATAATCATCGTTTCAATCATGGGGGCTAAGTATAACCTAGCCAGCCTCCACTGTCGCCGAGCCTGGCCGTTCATGACAAAAGATTAGATTTGGTCAAATGAGGCGCCCGGCCCAGCTCGGCCCGGACTAAGCCGAGTCCAGACCTTCCCCAAATCAAATTATCCTAAACAAACCAGATTCCCTCGCGATTAAGCATTTAACCTCCATCCAACCAAGATAGCCTTCACAACCATAGCAAATAAAACAGAATAGCAAAACATATAAATCGTATTCATGAGAGAGACATAGTAATGAACAAATGTAGGTATAATCCAGAAAATGCGACACGCCAATAATCATACAACCCCCCAATCCTCCTCCCTCCTCGGAACATTACATCCTGGCGAATAAACGGACTTACAACCCCTCATCGTACAATTTCCTGCAGAGTGCTACATAGAACCTCTCGATATCGAACACGGGCACGCCCTCTCCTCGATTCCGCTTCGCCTCCTCCGCTCTCCTCTGCTCCACCCGCGAAGGATCGTGTGTCGCACCAGGGTTGGCAGCATGCGACGACGAGACGGTGTTCACTACCCAATCGAGCGCAGCAGTTACAGCCGCCCTCTTCCGTCCCTCCTCGCTCCGATCCGTCTGCCCTACAACCGTCTCCCTCTCCCTCGCGTCCCTCCAGATCCCGAATGACTTGGCCCACTCCGCCCATCCCGCCGAGTTGGACGAAGGATCCGAGGCGATTCCTGAGCCCCCTCGGAGTTCCCAGTGGTCTGCTCCCTCGATCACGCCTAGGAACTCGCCCCATCGCGCGCTGGCAACACTGACTAGCCCGTCGTGGCCGTTCCACCGTCGAGCATCTCGGCCCTCCTCGGCGCCCCATTCGGCAGTCCGACCCGTGTGTCGCGCCTCGGCTGCGTCGAGGATGGTCTTGGGGAGCCAGAGGGGGTGGAAGACGGACATATCGGATGGAGCACGACCGGCGACAGAGTAGTACTTCACGCCCGGAAGATTCGGTGTCTGAGGGTTGAACGATTCGGCCAGATAGTGCGTCGTGAGGTTTGCATAAGCAGGCGAGTCGAGGAGGGCCAATAGGAGAGTAGTCAACGACTGAGGTAGAGTCGCGAGTTGAGCTAACGCCGACTGAGTGAGGCTCGCAGATTGATCGGCCGCAGTAGGAGTCGGCCGAGATAGCAAAGGCGCATTGAGAGTATACCGAGGAACGTATTTCTCACCTGCCTTGTTGGCAGCTTCATGGACCGCCTCGGCAGCTTCTTCCGCACCTCTCCCCATGTCGCCGATCCCGACCCCAATGTTCGCGCTACACCAGTCCATAAAGCTGCTCCCCCGATGAGGGGTGGATATTGTCGTGAGGGATACGGGTGTATACTCGCTCGGCTGGATCCGCGAGATCAGATGTCGACAATCGAGACCACCCATACAATGTGCGATAAAATTAATCGACTGGTTCGGCACACGTTCAGAGAGAACGTTGTGCATAAGTGTGGCACGATCTTGGATGGAGCCGGTACTGGTGGGGGCAAACGTGGGCGGTTAACTCTATGAATGTGCATTGTGGGAATAAGAAAAGTGGCGGTTACTCTGAGACTTCGGTGACCACGACGTTTGCTCCGACTTTTCCTTTCAAGATGTTGAGGACCTTAGACCGGTAGTGTAGCTGGAGTGGAGGAAAAAGCGATGGTCCCCTATCGTCGACCCGTAGAGTCCTAAGAACTACCCATAAGCCAACCTATTCGCGGTCAACATGGAGTTCATGAGGACTCACCA
>JANWGL010001974.1:0-25971 GCA_025200755.1 Ceratobasidium sp. C01
CAACACACAAGTCGGGACTTACTCCCGTTTGTGAGAAACCCGGGGGCGAGCCCCTACACCGACAGGGTTAAATCCCGTATACAACGCGATCCGGGGTTGGGGACAAACCCCGGATGTTGTGAATCCGGGGGTAAGCCCGGGGACTCGGGGTCACCCGGGGGTGGACCTACCCAAATGGTATGTCCTAAGTCCCGGATATTCTCGTATCCGGGGGGGAGCCCAGGATTTCCCCGGGCTCCTGGGTCCACAGTGTTGCGGGCACGTCAAACATCTAAATACATGCATAAATTAGTAGCAAAGGTCAGAGAAGTGAAGTCAAGGCCCAATCAAGAGACAGTCTTATATTTGGTATGATTCGTGTACGTTTCAGCGGGCGCTTTTGCAAGCAATCTTTGAACGGCTCTATGCCATTTATAGGTACGATACACTCAATCATAACTGCCCTAGGGTTGGCGCCAAAGTTCGGTTCGTTGTTTGGGGCATTCATCGACCTACCCCAGATGTTAATTATGTCCAGAGAAATTCAATTGGGAAATCAGGCACACATCTAACATCCCGCAACCAGTCTAGACCTCAACAGCCGGTGGTACGAACTAGCGGCAGCCTCTAATTAGAGTCCTTATCTGTCGGTTAACAACGGACCAACTCGAGTATTACGCCGCCTTGCCATAGTAGGAAGCGACATCACGGCCGTGACTTGATTTGGGTTGAATGCTACATTGGATCGCTATCGTGAGTACGCTGTTGCGTTCAAACCCGAACACTACAGGCGCCTTACTTATCCTCATCTCGTGCTGCCCGCTAACCGTCGATATATCATAATTCAACATTCCGACACGTTTCTTCTGTAAGCCCCCGAAACGCTGCTCGTACATTCGCTGCTCCACTCGAGAGCTAGCGTGAACATCACTGCCAACCAAAAATAGTCATCCATGGAGAATTCACACCCAGTGTGAAGAGAATTTGTACCAGAATATCATCACGTCCCAGAATAGCAACTCACCCCGCTTGATAGGCTCGAGTCGGTGTGCCACCTCTCCGTCGATTAGGATCTTCAACCTGATATCGAACTCTGAAGTTGCTGGCTCGAACTTGATGCCTAGACTCACAGGGTAAAGGGAATACACATACGCCTCTGAGTGAGATACTTGAGATACTGACTTGAAATGAGATGTCGAAATCTCTCCAGATGTCCGCTGGGATTATTAGGCGACATGGTGGTGGCGACGAGTGGTCGATTCAAAGTGATGCATGGGTGTAATGTGGCTCAACAGACGATTAGAACCCAAAAGCCGACTGCCAGGGTTTATAAAAAGCGTATCGCGGGGGCAGGCAGAGGCGAGGCGCGGGCAAGGCATACATCGCAGACTGCATGCGTCTAGATGGGCCTCAGCTCCTGCCTTATCCATGACCACGTGCCTCTCAGGGAAAATACGGGGTTCTTCTCATGTTCGAGGCTTCGAGCACGGAAAGATGTAGTCGCTATAAATTAGATATGGATATCGGATTTATGGTATGTTAATATTCCCTCAGTTTCAGCTACCGACAAATCATTTGTTTGGGGTCGAGACCGAGGCCAAATCCGAGTGCGATAAACTCCTCTCCTTAGCCCATTCCATCGAGTCTTCCAACGCCGAGGTTCTCCAATCAGGAGCGTCTATTCAATTATCTCAACCTCGAGCTGATGAGACGCAGCCAGCGGACTCGCGCATCCCAGACAGAAAAACCTCCAAGGGTGGAGTTTATGGGGAATGTCGGAGCGTGTGGAGGCCAGAGAGAGGTTGGGTGGAGAAGAGGAGGATGGGAAGGGGATGGGAAAAGAAGAGAGCGTGGAGGATGACTCGAGCGAGCTGGGATGGCAAGAACTTGCAAGAACCGCGAGAGACTCTCTTGAAGCATGCAAGATGGTAAGATAGAGTCGAATTATCTACCTGCCCGTATTGACGCCAAGAAAGGTTCCATATCGGTCAAAGTCATACGGATCAGCCCGTGTTAGTTCACGTAGAGTAATTGCCCGCGAAGCTGGACGAGGTCGGGATCACAGCTTCACCCGAGCAAGACGGCGAGGAGGGCGAGGGCAGCGAGGGATGGGAAAATGAGGACGAGGACGTTGATATGGCATAGACGAGGCCACACGTATTCGAATTATTGACACAGTAAACAGATATATCTTACATCTAACCAGGACTTCCGTGTCCATTCAATCCCTCTCGTGAGGTTCGACTGCGACCTGAGCGCTCAACTGCGATATTTCGGAAAAAGCGGACATCAGTTTGTCTAGGTCCACGTCCAGACTTTCTGCTCGCGTTTTCATCTGGCCGACAAGAGTTAGTTAGGGATGGGATTAGACGAAGACCAACTTACAGCGTGAATCGTATCGCTCGCCGCAATGAGCTCGTGGTGGTGATTATATACCAAAGACTGTCGTTCTCCGTCTAGCTGTTTAATTTCTGTCATAATGATCAATCGACGTGAATATGAAGAGTTTCAAACCCACGCACCTTGCACAAGATCATTTTCTTTCTTTAATAATTCAGGCAAAGTAGCTGTTGTAATCAAATGTTCGTAGTACGCCTTGGCGTCAAAGTTTGGCGAATCTACCCAGACCGCCACATAGGTTAGGTCCTCGACTTCCTGACGAAAACCGAAACCTCACCTAGGTCCATCGGATCCATCGACCTCAAGCTACCAGTAGCAGCGGCAACCCCCAGTCCATAGTGTTTTCGTAGCAAATCCCTCGCACGTTTTCCACCCCGAGCTCGCGTAAACCCAGGAGAGAGCGGCGCAGATTCTCCAGGAGGAAGAGGCGAGAGCGGCGAAGCGAGATCGGACGTAGTAAGATATTGTGCGCTTTGAGGATGAGGAGAAGAAGGAAGTGGCGAGTCGGCTGTGACGGGAGGTGTGGAAGCTAGCCTGGAGAGAGGGCGAGCTGTTCCTGGGGTGATTGGTGGGGCAGGTGAGCCTGAATGACTGGAAGATGGTGAGGTAGAAGTGTTGAGAGGTGTGAGTGTCGCCATAAAATGTGCCTCTGTGGTGGATGAGTCAATTGTGGAAGAGTCACCTTGCTCCAAGGTCATTACCCCCCCCCATAATTCGTCCCCATGTTTCATGCCCGTATGCCCATGTTTGGTTCCACCACCATTGTTCACCGCCACCTGAATACTACACGTGACACACCGAGTCCTCGTCGCCGCCCGCACAGGTTAGCGCTTCCGTTGGAGCTAAGGCGTGCGACTGTAATAATATCGAGGATATGATCAAGAGCTTTATGTAGCCACCGAGAACTAGGGTGCTATTTAATCGAGGAATCCAGTACGCAAGGGCAGGATATCTCAGAACCAGTCCTATTGCTGCGTGTAGACCATCCGGACTAAGTAGTGCATTATATACCTGTCTAATAGCGAAGGTAATGTGAAAGGCCTATTCTAAAATACTTGTAACCTAGCATATATACGCATCGCCCTAATAGCACCAAAAATAACGTCACAAATGGGGTGTAATGAGAGGCTTTCGAATCGCAAGCAAGTCAGCCAAAATCAAGGCGGTGTATTCGCGTAACTAGCTACGCTATATTACGATCCCTCAGTAAAGTAGTAAGTAAAGACGTGGCTAGCCATACTTATCCATTGGACTTTTGAGCCCGCTTTTCTGTGGCTTTTAGTTCAGAATCACAACTAAATGCGCAATTTCTCCGCACCCGGAGCGAATTCAGACAAACGGCAACAGCCAATCCCTCCGCTTGCATCTCCTCTTTCTGTTTATGTATGTCGGTTGTCTCATTGTTCGGTATATCACAATCATCGTAGGATATTCTCTTGGGGGAAATAGTCACGTGACCCAAAAGCGGCCAGCATGCTGCGCATTTTGCAAGTATTTCCTCCGCAAGAGGCCCTGGGGCCGCTTCAATTACTACACGCTGGCCATTTTTACATGGGTTAGGTTTGTTTTGAAACACTGTATCTATCCGAATTCAGCGTTCGACTCCTTCGACCAAGCGAATGGTCAAGACGGGGCAAAGGGAGAACGGGGGCAATAGTGTAAAGACGGGGAGGCCTTTAAGCCTAGGATTAAGACACGCATAGGGTAGCGGGCCAGTCCACTCCGAAAGGGCCGGGCCAAACGCGAGTGCAATCGAGAGTGCGGGTGGACGGGCCGCCAAACCGTGCGCCACACAAACTAACGGGTAGGACAAACGCGAGGAGCTACGTAAACAGGTGCAAGGGTGAGACGTGAGAGAGTGAGAGTGAGCAGAGATACACACGAGCTGGGTATGAACGATACAACAGACACAGTCAAAAATACAAGTACAAAGTCCATTCCTCATAACCACTTGGATACATACTAAAAAGCGGGAAGCTGAAACTGGAAAAAGACAGAAAGTAACGAAACGAGCAGAGGGACAGAACCGACACCTGATACAAGTCCTCACCACTCTTAAGGGGCGAATACGATTAAATAAACGCAAAAAGGGAGACGAGACGGGGATCGTTCTACACAACAAGGAGTGGTGGGTGGGTAGCGAGAATGAACGTGCATTCGTAATCACACGATCTAGACGTGGCACAGCATCAATATGCTACCCTAGACGCCAAATTCTCACCTAGCGAGAATGAACGATGTGCGTTCGTGGGAGAGAGACGGGAGTGGACCGTACTCCGTCTCTATCGTGTTTTAGCCGGATAATTGAGCACTTAATGATTGTAATTGATACAAGCACTCCTTCCAAGACTCATTAAACACTCACCAGGTGAGCTCATCTTGAGTGACTAGGTTACTCACCAGAGTCACCTGGAGCCTCTCGCTGAGGAGATACTTGCAAAACGCGCAGCGTGCTGACCGCTTTCGGGTCACATGACTATTCTCCCCCGAAGAGAATATCCTACGATAATTGTGATATACCAAACGATAAGACAACTGGTATATTGCCGTTTGTCTGAATTCGCTTCGGGTGCAGAGAAATTGCGCATTTAGTTGTGATTCTGGACTAAAAGCCACAGAAAATCAGGCTCAAAAGTCCGATGGATGAGTATGACTGGCCTCACCATTTAGTGAGGCAAAGTCTCATTAATCTATCACAGTGAAGGTTCATCTCGTAAATCAGCCCTGGGAAACGGGAGTTAGTTTCATCACTAAGGTCAACGCCAGGATCTACCATTCCTATATGCAACGGACAATTAGGAATACGCAATCTATGCGTATGGGAAGTAACAGAAACTGCGAAGTGTGCTAAAGTTTCGTAAATGGGATATCGCAAATCTGCAATAATTCAAACTGCAACCCGAGCTAACACGCACATTGAAGTAGGCCCCAATATGTAAAAAATGAGACTGCGAATGCCTCATCCTGGAATGAATTTAGGTCATGTCCGGTTGCTCATGTGGAAAAAAAAGCATAAACCTCCTCCTACATTAACATGAGCAAGGTCCTGCCCGCGGGACGGGGGCATTTCTAGTTCGGGAAGTGGTGGCGTGAATTGCCGGATGATGCCATGATTGGTCATCAACGAGACCCTGGAATATTGCAATCGTTCTATTTTAGTCCTACCGCTCAGCCCATTGCGATTAGTATGCTATTTGATGACAATGCATCGGTGTAATTATTTGCAGCGTTACTACGCGTGGGAGACTGTCGTTTGAGGCTGCCATACTTGTGAGACATGTATCTAGTCTTATAGTATGTACACTTGACCGCCAGGATATAAGTTCTGTGATGTGCTGAGATGCATGCATAGCGCTTTTATTGTTCAATTGAGCTTAAATCACGTAGAAGGGTCTCATCGTTCAAACAATGGACCCAAGAGTCTAGTTACTGTACATTCAGAACCAAGAGTACTATTCGAAAACGCCTATCGAAAAGCAAGGGGAAATATCATAACATGTCGCGCAACGCACGGTGAACGTGATAGCGAACTGGTTCGCCGCGCCAGTCATGGGGTGTATACAGACATCCAACTTTCACCATGCACAAAACTGGAGGAATCAATTCCTAATGGCTGAGGCAGGGGTGGGAGACCCCAAACCGCACGCAAGTCTTCCGACCTCTGATCATTCCGGCGATATTCTTGCGGGATCCAACAGAGAAGTCCATTCGTAGACTTGTCATATACCCAACCATGCCCGTCCGAGAGATCTTGAAGGTCGTGAGGTAGACGGGAGGTCGTTGGCTCCGAATCCTGCACTTGCACCGTCTCATCATCTGAGATAGAGACGCCATTCTGACTGTCAGGAGAGCACGCAATCGGTTCGAGATTGTTCACATGCTCTACTAGATGGTTGTTGAATGTGGCGCCGAAGTCTGCGTCCCACACTCGCACCGTCCCGTCCCACGAGCCAGAGACGATGTGGCGACCGTCAGGAGAAAACCTAACCGACGTGACAAAGCTTGAATGCCCGACTAGAGGATTTCCGAGCGCAGCGCCGGTCTCCGCATCCCACAATCGCACTGTTCTGTCGTGCGAGCCAGAAACAATGCGCCGACTGTCGGGAGAGAACTCAAGCGAGTGGACCCCGCCTGAATGTCCGACCAGGGGTTGACCGAGTGCAGTTCTGGTGTCTACATCCCACAGTCGCACCGTCCCGTCACTCAAGCCAGCGACGATGCGCCGACTATCAGGAGAAACCCCAACCGACAAGACAGGGCTTGAGTCGTATTCGACTGGAGGGGTACTGCGCGCAGTGCTTGTATCCACATCAGCCAGTGAGATTGCCTCATACGGCGAGTCGGAGGCCACATGGCGACCGTCAGAAGAGAGCGTAATTGGGGCTCTGCAGACCCAGCGTGTATCTAGTGGCTCGCCGATTGGGGTGCCAGTACCCGCATCCCACATTCGCACCGTCCTGTCAAACGAGCCAGAGACGACGTAGCGACCGTCAGGAGAGAACCTAACCGACATGACAACATCTGAATGCCCGACTAGAGGGCTTCCGAGTGCAGTACCAGTGTCTGCATCCCACAATCGCACCGTCTTGTCGTCCGAGCCAGAAACGATGTGGTGACCATCAGGAGAGAACCCGACCGACCGGACAGGGCCTGGATGCCCGACTAGAGGGTTTCCGAGTGCAGTGCCGGTGTCCGCATCCCACATTCGCACCGTCATGTCGCCCGAGCCAGAAACGATGCGCCGACTGTCGGCAGAGAACCCAACCGAGAGGACATGGCTCGAATGTCCGACTAGAGGGTTGCCGAGCGCAGTACCGGTGTCTGCATCCCACATTTGTATCGCCCCGTTTCGCATGCCAGAGACGATGCGCCGACTATGCTTTGAGAGTGCTATTGCGTACACGTCGGCACTATGTGATATGCACCGTAGCCAGGGGGACCAACTTTCATTCGCGCCACTTGTAATAACGAATGAGTTCCTGAAGCTCGTTCGTAGGCGCGGTATCAGCGCTGTGCGCGTGGGACAGAACGCCAATGCGGAGATATATAGGTGGGGAGTACTTTTTGATATCGGATCAAAAAATGCTAGAATAAAGCGGTGGAGGTCTTTAGCGCATTCATACACGTTGTCTGACTCCTAGGGCGGTACAAATAATTCAGCAGAGTCCTAGCATCTCTAGGAGCGGGGTGAATTATGCCTACCTGGCACCACTGGGACAGCTCTAACGCACTGGACATCGCCACGTCTAGCTTCCCCAAAAGGCTGAGGGCTTCAATCCAGTATAGTACTGTTGGTTCAAGCACAAACGCGCTCAGCAGGTCTCGGAGTTCCCCCCGTTTGGAACTTGTCAAGTGATTTGTCCAGTATAGGCAGCTATAGCGGAGGTGAAGGCTAATCGCGGTTTTGACCCTCTTACTTAGTTCCGGGTTCGAGACCTGGCTGTTACGTAGATGCGATGTTTCCAGCCCACATATATTGAACTTGAGACCTTTTATCATCGTCTCCAGGCAGCGATGGGCAAAATCGGCGTTCTGCTGCTCCCATTCAACGCAAAATCGCCCCGATCGACCCGGTGAAGTCATGTAGTCCGTGAACGAATGGTGGTAGACACGAACAACTCCGCCTTGCGCATCATCTGTGTACAGCACCGAACCAAGGCTGTTCACGATAGACTGCAGCACATTTTTCTTTACCAGTTCGCCGAGTAGATCACTCATGCTAGCTACCGAGAGTGGTGTGTGTGTCGAGCATACAACAATGACTCCAAGATATTTGCGAACGTCTTGCATGTTTTTCTCGCCTCTAGTCCCCAGACTAGCTTCAATCGCAGTGGTATATAAAGCATCCAGTGGGCTTGATGTTTGTTTCGAGTCGGTCTGGTCCGTAACTAGTTTGAAATGTGACGTCGGATCATGACTGTTTAGGACAAGTTCGCATGCGGTCTTGGCCCAGATAAAAAGTCCATCGGCGCGTTTGGTCAAGATGTCGATAGCGTTAGCAGGAAGATCTTCCAACTTCGTGCTGTTGTATATGCGGTGACGGATAAATGCCCCAATGTCATCTGAGGCATTATATTCATATACGTCTAGCCTAGAAACCTTAGAGATAGCGCCAGTACGGAAGAACGACTGAATGTCGGGATCCGGCCGACTTGTGATGACTACTTTCAGCCAAGGAACAAGCTGCGACGTCTGATAGATGTATGCGAGCAGCTGTCTGCGACTTTCATTCGTTCCACACTCGTCCAGCGCATCAACTACGATAGCTAGATTGGCGGGCGGGTGTCCCTGAGACAGTGCTTCCAGCGGACCTTTGATTAAATTGTCGTACTGCATCTGGATGGGAGACGTGCACAGTCGAGGGTCGCCCTGGATCGCTTTTGAAACAGATGTGGCATATTCCGGGTGCAGTCGGGCTAACCCATAGACAATCGTCGCCAGGACCTGTTCGGGGTTACGCCGCTCTAAGCTATCGCGCTTGCAGAAGAACTCGGCGGCAAGTAGCTTTTTATCGTCAAGCTTCTGACAGACCGACGTCGCGATCGAGCTTTTCCCAAGTCCAGCGTGGCCGTATACCCAGAGTAGACCCTCAGAAGTTTCTCGCTGTTGAGACCAAAGTACGACCTTCTCGATGATAGCGCTACGTGTTCCTGACAGACAGGCACGCGCTGAGTCGTATCGGGCAGAGCCGACTGGCCCAAGCTTCTCCAGCGATGCGAGTTGAGCTAGTAAACAGACACAGGAAATTAAGGAATACGCTAACGACCTGAATATATCGCTTACCGCTTGTTAGCAATACCTCATGTACAGCATCCACCGTCTCCAAGGTCTGAACATCCACACCTCTGCTAAAGTCCTCGGCGAGATTCCGAAACTTGTCTAGTAGGTCTCGCACTTGATCCTGCGCCCTTGAGCCCACAACCTCACGCAAGCTTTGTACTATGACATATCATGGGTTGATATCCCACAAAGAGCCCGAAAGAGCTTACCAGGTCCTCCGTCCGACTGGTATTCTATGACGAAGTTCGATGCATCTTCGATTAGGTTCATCATGTTTTTTATGGTGTTCTGGAGCTGAGGTAGCTTTGCCGCTTTCATGACATGATCTAGTAGCGGAAGCATCCTGGCCAGATCAACAACAAGCTTCTCAACGTTTGCGTCGCACTGCTCTTGCAATTCGAGTTGCTACGAAATGGGTTGTATATGCCTATGTCCTGGAATTCGCGGTATAATGCTGTTTACTCACCTTCCACGCTTTGCTACACACGCCGAATGCTATTTTTGCCGCAGGGTGGAGCTGCGCATAAGGTAACGGTCAAATCCAATAATCAAATATTTGAGATATAAAACTCACCTCTGCCACTGCCTCGCCAAAATCGAGAATCATCTTGAGCGCTTCCCGGGTTGGGCCAAGCCTTTCCAGCAGTCTCGTTTTTTTATCCTTTGCCTCAGCTTCGGCGAGAGCGAGAGCAGGCGCTTGTTTAGCCTGACAAAGGGGTATCAGTTTAACCACAAGCTGTACGTGAGATCAACTCACCGCGTCTGGGGTAAGAAACGACAGCTCGGCGGTAAATTGCTTAGTATCGAACTCTGCGTCAGGCCATTCCAATGAGCACGGGGAGTTACATTCAAATCATAAGTGAATAGATATTTACCGAATCTTGCCTCGGATTTGCCGACAGTCGTCAATACATCGTACACCAATGTTCCAATACGCTTGACTCCCCAGAAGCGCTTCTCGTACATTCGCAACTCAACGAGAGAGTTCGCGTTAACATCGCTGTGAAGAAACAAAAAATCATCTGTAAGCAAGGGCATCGCACACCAGAAGATATCGCACCAGGGTATTGCTCTATCCCAGGTTAGCAATTCACCGCGCTTAACAGGCCCAAGTCGACGTGCTACCACTCCGTCAACCAGTATCTTTAGCCCGATATCGTACTCTGAAGTTGTTGGCTCGAGCTTGATTCCTGAACTCATAGGGTTATGGGAGAACAAGAAAGCATCCGAATTTAGCACTAACTTTCAATATGATGCCGAGACCTCTCTGGAGGCCCGCCAGGATGCTGAGACGACATCAAGGGCGGACTCAATGCTCAGCGGGAGAAGTGGTGGGGTTCGGTTGGTGGCTAGGATGTTAAAGCGATCACTAAAGCTAATAGCGAGTTTATCGTTGATTGGAGGCGACAGCGAGGTAGCGGTGAGGCGAATCCGGGTTTTCCTGTGCTGAATCCCGAACGGATGCAAATCAATCTCAGTTGCTGGAAGCTGACATAATCACAATGTTGAACAAGGAAAACGTCAGCAGGTAGGATTCTACTGGTATATACGATGGAGAAACGAAAGACAGAGCAGGTATAGTTTGAATACATTCAAACCAGCATTTTAAATAACTCTCCCTGAAACACATTAGCCCGGTTTAGTATCCTCCACCTCCTCCCCGTCAGGAAAAGTGGGATTTTTCATCCATGTAACATCCCCAGTTTCCCCAAATTTTACTGGATTTACCCCTGTTTAAGAGAATTTACAAGGATTTACATGGATTTAAGAAGTTTAACCGTTTACAAGTTTAATAAATTTAGTAAACNNNNTGTAGATCCTTGTAAATACTAGTGAATAAAGACCCATAAGGGTAAATCTAAGTGTAATATAAGGGGGGGGTACCAAATTTCTTAAACATGTAGATACAATTAAATCCATGTGGATACATGTAGATGAAATTTGACCACTTTTCCTGACGCCCCTCGTTCTCCGTTTTTCGATAACCGGACCGTCGTCACCAAACTTGGGAGTCGCAGGAGTTCCAGACTCGCTGTTCGAGTAAAGCGCGCCGGAGCCCATGCCGGGGGTGAAGTCCGTTCCGTCTGGAGCCTCAGATGCGCGAGGGTCGTTGGAGGATTCGGTGTTGTGGAGAGGGGTGGGGTCGTAGTATAGATCAGAGCCTTTGTCTACGAGGTATCTGAAGCGAAAAAAAAATGAGAAAAACATGTAGAAAAGGTGTACGTGTGCTTACTGTTGAGTTCCCACATCTCTGTGATTGACCAGGAGACTAACACGTATAACAGAGCAAGCGCGCGGCGACGATCCCAGGTTGCCCGCATACGTTCCCATGTACTTCCTGCCTGCACAACACCTGCGGCAAGGCCCAAAGGCTGCGACCAAGAAGCAGAAGTACGACCGCATCATGGAGAAGAAGATGACCACTGTCTGGGGTGGTGCCAAGCGTCATCGCAAGATCCTTCGTGACAACATCCAGGGAATCACCAAGCCTGCTATCCCCTGTCTCCCGCACCGCGGTGGTGTGAAGCGTATTTCCGGTCTCATCTACGAGGAGACCCGCGGTGTTCCCAAAATCTTCCTTGAGTGTCGACCCCTGTCCCTTGCGACAACATCCAGGGAATCACTAAGCCTGCTATCCGCCGTCTTACGCGCCGTGGTGGTGTCAAGCGTATCTCTGGTCACATCTACGAAGAAAGCGGCGGCGGCACCAACGTCTCACTGAACTACTGACGCGCGCTTCGCTTCGACAACGCACCCAATTGCAGCTACCTCCCACGGACCCTCCCACGACTTCTCTAGTATTAAGGTACGTGCATGAGCAGCCTAGGTCGACCACAAAGTCAGTCCACGCCGCTTGTATCCCTTGCTCCACTATACTTGTATTTGTTTCTACGAATTAGCCAAAGTTCATTGTTTGCCTTCTTGACCCACATGTAACCTCGCTACACGCACGATTAAATTCACTCGTTTATACATAACCGAGCAGCGCAGGCATAACACGCGCGTAAATACTTGTGTAAAATGTAAATGCCGAGGCGAATCAGAGATATTCGCGTGAGATTAGGAATTCCCTTATTAGACTTGAATTAGATCAAGAGGGCTGATGATTAGTAAGTGGCGCTCATTAGACTGTTTTGGCCTCGGCCTAGACCCTTTCATTTAGACCGTTTCAGACCGCCTTTTGCTTCATTAAATACAAGTTGTTTTTTCTTTCGTCCACCTCCCGTTCCGAACATTCGTCTTGAATCTTGCGTTTCCACCCCAATTCTTTTACTTATGGGCCAGCCTACGCTCGACGTTAACGCCCTCATGACTGCACTTGCATCACAAGGTAAGTGGCCACACACCGCGGTGCCACGAGCATCACAACAGGTAGCTAACCACCTTCACAGGGCTCACCATAGCTCCAATGGGTGGAGGGGTTATTACCGTACCAGTTGCGCCGGCCAATCCCACTCAGGTCACCAATACCGAGCGCGCTCAACCTGCAGCGCGAGCCAATCCCCCTCGAATTAAGGCCGAACCTCGTGTTAATTCGTACGAAGACTACAACTACGACCCCAACAACCACTACATTGACAACGGCGGCGAAACCTACGATAATGAGCCCACTAGCGGACGCGCTACCAAAGGTCGGGAGGGCCCCCGTATCATATGGGTTGAGCCACCCAAAGGCTCGGCCGGAAGGGGCTTGGGGTTTAACATTCAACACCAACTTCGCATGACGAACGGCGACTATTCTATTATATTCGTAAGTTACTTTTTCTTTAACCTTTTCTTTTCTTTTTCTAACAGGATTCAATTCTTAGTCCGGCGTCAAGGTTTGCCTCATGCGCACGGAAGGGATAATTATGACGCGATCAATCACACAGCAGCCTCACGGGCTTGTTTCCCAAGTCATAACGAAGGTTTTATTTTTCCTTTTTTCTTTTTTCTTTTTGTTACACGTGCTAATCTATCGTTTCGTTGTTATAGGTGCTTGGCATCTACCCCGGCTTTGAGCAATTCCGCGCCGACGGCTTCTGGCCTATTCGGGCTCTCATCTACGCCATTCTGAGGTCTGGGGCCAATCAACATAGGCAGAAACTCAGGGACCAAAAGATCAAGAAGGTCAAGAGTAAACTGAACGTGGATGTGGGGGATGCGGGAGCTGACGCGCAGGCAGCGATGGCGGATGGAGGCGAGCCGCCGGCAGAAGCCGCGCCGCAATATGAAGCCGAACCTCAAAATTGGGCCGAGCCGCAATATGGGGCCGAGCCGCAATACCAGTACCAACCCGAGGCGCAATACGAACCCGAGGTGCAATACGAACCCGAGGCGCAATACGAATCCGAGCCACAATACGAACCCGAGGCGCAATGCGAACCCGACATGCAATACGAACCCGACATGCAACACGAGCCTGAGCCGTACGTTACGGACACTGGAGTTATTGACAACCCCGACACCACCATGGCCGCTGCCGATGACGACCCAATCGAGATCCTCAACGCGAGCGTCAACGAAATGTCTTTAGACCCCGATAAGTCGATAACCGTTATTGAAGGTGAGCAGAACAACCTGCCCGCACATGTATTAATTTATTAACTTTATTTAGATGACGAGGACAATGGGGTGTTCGATATTGCTCAAACGGCGGCCTCAATACTCGTTTCAGTGCCAACTCGCGCGTCCGCACCTCCATCGAATGCGCCCATCCGGTTAACCCAGAGGCCCGCTCCAGCGCCTGCTCCAGTGCCTGCTTCCGTGCCTGCCCCAGCGTCCACTCGAGCGCCCGCTCGTGCGCCTGCTCGCGCGCCCGCCCCAGCACCTGCCCCAGCGCCCGCAAACGCACCCGTTCCTGCATCTGCTCGTGCACCCGCTCCACTGCCCGCTCGCGCACTCGCTCCAGTGTCTGCTCGCACACCCGCTCCCGTACCTGTTCGCGCGCCCGCTCCAGTGCCTGCTCGCGCACCTGCTCCAGTGCCTGCTCGCACACCCGCTCCCGTACCTGTTCGCGCACCTGCTCCAGCGCCTACTCGAGCACCCGCTCCCAGTACCTGTTCGCGCACCCGCTCCCGTACCTGTTCGTGCACCCGCTCCCGTACCTGTTCGCGCGCCTGCTCCAGCGCCTGCTCGAGCACCCGCTCCAGTACCTGTTCGCGCGCCCGCTCCACTGCCTGTTCGCGTGCCCACTCAAGCTCCCATTCGTGCGCCTACTCTAGGACAAGGTCGCGCATCTGCTCCCTCGTCAGGCGCTCCTCCTCCACAGACCCACGCCCACCCCTTGGCGTCGACTCGTGCGTCTGCCCCTCCCCCATCGTTGCCTCCCACCTTCGAGACTGCCCCAAGGTCTACTCGTTCATCTGTTTTAGCGGCTCCTCGCATGTCTGCTCCTCCGTCAATCGCTCCGGCTCCCTCGGCTCGCACCTCTGCCCAAACCATCATCCCTCGCGCCTCCGCCCCTCCAATCGCTGCCCACGCATCCGAGCCTGCATCGGCTAACGTCCCAGACGAGGCGAATCCGGCCAGTGTTTTCTCACCCAAAGCTATGGCCGGGCTACAGCGACTCGCCGCTTATCCCGAGCACATGCACGGACGTATACCACCTATGTACCAGAAGTTTATTCCCGGTTCGACCGCCGCTCTCGCCCACCAGCAGCCTTCCGCTTCCCCCACTAAAACTAGGGCAAAACCCAAAATGAGGCCCCCACCCGAGCCAGAGGCCGACGAGGACAATGGTTACTCGAGTGAACTCTCCGCGTCCCCCTCCAACCCTCCTGTTGACCCAGATAACGAAGCTGAAGACGTGGACCCACCTGTAAAAGCCCCGGCAAGCAAGACAGCGCCCAAAAACGCAAGGGCGAGCAATAGGGCAGTTGAGGGGGTAGATCAAGGCATGGACGAGGCCAAACCGAGAGGCAAGGGGAGAGCGAAGGCGGCACCGGTGAGCTAAGTAGTCGGCCCAAAACACCTCAACTAACGCATATATTCGAAAGAAGGTAGCGCAGGATGTAGTGGAAGGCAACGTGGGAGGCGAAGGTACAGGTGAAGGTGCGGGGAAGAAGACGCGGGGCAGGGGGAAGGGAAAGACAACCTCGGTAAGTTAGACCGATCAGAGAATACCTCGTCACTCACGCATAAATCATGTAGGCCGAAGTAACACAGGCTCTCGACACGAATCCCGGCCCACCGAAGGGTACCCGTCGCTCGACTCGGAATACGAAGAAGTAGACGGGGGAACGTGAGTGTGTAGCGCTGTGCAGGCGAAGGCACTCTACGCATGGACTTTTCTTTACGATTTTGTTCACGTTACGACCATGATGTTTACGCGCGAATCCATATAGTATTTTCACGACGCATATAACCAGCACGAATAGTGAGAAGTGTACCTGCGCGTACACAGTACTTTCTAGAAGTACACTACACTTCCCTAAAGGACTTCTCTGGAGTCCATCCCGCCCTCCAAATGTACCTACATCAAGTCCTTACCGGACTTGGGTGACGTCCAAGGACTTGTTTGGAATCCATCAATGGACTCACACAAAGTCCAGTAAGAACCCCGAACGAGTCCAGACTTGTACTTGAAACGTGTCCATGGCATTCCCTGAAGTCCTTTCCATGGACTTTTTCGGCCATTCTGGACTTCAGGGACTCACTCCTGAAGTCCTAATATATTTTATGAGCCCTGGTAATACACTCGCATGACGTCCAAACAGGACTCTTCAGGAGTCCATTGACAGGTCGACGTGCTACCACTTCGTCGACCAGTATCTTTAGCCCGATATCGTACTCTGAAGTTGTTGGCTCGAGCTCGATTCCTGGACTCGTAGGGTTAAGGGGGAACACGAAAGTATTCGAATTTAGTGCTAACTCTCAATATGATGCCGAGACCTCTCTGGACGCCTGCCAGGATGCTGAGACGACATCAAGGGCGGACTCGATGCGCAGCGGGAGAAGTGGTGGGGTTTGGTTGGTGGCTAGGATGTTAAAGCGATCACTAAAGCTAATAGCGAGTTTATCGTTGGTTGGAGGCGACAGCGAGGTAGCGGTGAGGCGAATCCGGGTTTTGCCTGTGCTGAATCCCGGACGGATGCAAATCAATCTCAGTTGCTGGAAGCTGACATAATCACAATGTTGGACAAGGAAAACGTCAGCAGGTAGGATTCTACTGGTATATACGATGGAGAAACGAAAGACAGAGCAGGTATAGCTTCAATACATTCATACAGCATTTTAAATAACTCTCCCTGAAACACATTAGCCCGGTTTAGTATCCTCCACCTCCTCCCCTCGTTCTCCGTTTTTCGATAACCGGACCGTCGTCACCAAACTTGGGAGTCGCAGGAGTTCCAGACTCGCTGTTCGAGTAAAGCGCGCCGGAGCCCATGCCGGGGTTGAAGTCCGTTCCGTCTGGAGCCTCAGATGCGCGAGGGTCGTTGAAGGATTCGGTGTTGTGGAGAGGGGTGGGGTCGTAGTATAGATCAGAGCCTTTGTCTACAAGGTATTTGAAGCGATAAAAAATATGAGAAAAACGTGTAGAAAAGGTGTACGTGTGCTTACTGTTGAGTTCCCACATCCCACTGCGGACCTCTAACAGCACGTGCTGATATTAAAAGACTATTCCATTCGGATGCTTGTGACTAAAATACGCGTCAATGTTGTTAACAGCGAATTGAAAGAAAAACTTACCATAGCCCAACTCCTCGCAGTCTGAGATGTTCCTCCAAAATCGTTGCAAAAGTGTCTGCCCTCCGCTTCGGCAAGCTTCTTGACTTCAGCAACCAACTCGTCAGAAGCGGCGGCACTAGCGTGGCGAGGGGCTGTGATAACCACCGGAGTCGGTTGACTGCCTACTCCTCTAGCTATAGTGACCTTTGTGAATTATCGAGCGGTGGACGAAGAGTTCAACAAGATGTGGCGCGGGATGCCGGTTTGACGCCGTGATTAGTGATCACCAAGGTCCTTGGAACGTTGAAGCCCCAACCCAATCGCCCAATTGAAGTTCTTTCGTCGAGCTTATGAGTCTCAGCGCAATTGGAGTATTTATTAGGAGAAAGATGAACGAATATCCTTGTTAATTATCACGAATCGAGACTCATCATCTAAGTAAAACTAGGTGAACAGGAAGAGAAGCGGAAACAAAATCATATATCAGCCGTGATGTGTCTATGGTTGAACGATCGAATCCTTGACAGATTGGTAAGAACTTTCGATATGATGCCAAAACCTCTCTTGACGCCCGCCAAGATTGTGCGAAGACATGGCAGGTAGTGTGGGGTGCGCTCGATACTCAAAGTGAGACGAGTAGTTGGATGATGAGATGAACTCCTATAAATTTAGAGAGGGTTTGTCGTTGGTGGCAAAGCACAGCTGAGGCAATTCCAGATTTATCTGTGATTGACCAGGCGACTAGTGAGGGTCAAATGCAAACTGGTTCTGTTGCATGTGGCAAGACCGGAGATTATCTGGACCAAACGCTTACGTCAGCTGTTTGCGCCCGTGATCGCAAGCAATCGTCGGCGCCAGAGTCCACGGGTCGAGATGGGCCTCGACTCCTGGCTGATCCTCGACCACGTGCCTCTCAGGGAAAACACAGGCTTCTTTTCACGCTCGAGGCTTCGAGCACGCTCCAGCGTAAAAGGAACCCTGCCCAGCTCCAGCACCTACCTCTGGACCTTATCCTACCATTTGAATATCTCTTCGAACGAGTACAAGAGCTTTTGATCTAGTGTATTTATAATCTCGAGCCTTGTTTCGTCCAACGGATACTCGAACGATAACCAAACAATGCAGAAGCTAGGGAGATGAGTGATGTAAATAGTAGATTTGGAGAGGGGAGAGATCGAAAGTGCGAAGGAGGTATGTATAGGCTGCCTATCTCCAGGCAGCGAGCCAGGTGCGACGGGTACAATCCTATGTTTAGGCTAACGTACATCAGGATAGGTATTTCTCGCTCTTGTCCCACCACCTCCGATTGCACCGAACCCGCCACCTCATTCGGCTTATTTATACTTTGCTCAGGTGAGCGGTGGACCTCAAGAAGCGTTGGGGTATTATCAGGCGGCGGTCGATCTTGTTGTTGAACAATTGAAGGCTGGGACGGCAAGTTCGGTGGACCAGGAGATGAAGAAAATTGCCGCAAAAGCCGTGGTTGCGATGATTGAGATTTGGATGTCAGATTTATGGTATGTTGCGAAAAATTCCTTAGGTTCGGCTACAGCTTGATCATTCATCTAGTATGGAAGCCGAGGCAGAATCCCAGTGCGATAAACTCCTCTCCCTAGCCCATTCTATCGACCCAAATAATGTTGAGGTTCTCCAATCCGAGGCGTCTATTCGATTATCTCAGTCTCGACCTGAAGAGGCGCAGCGCAGCGTCTCCACAGCATGGTCAACTTGGCGTGAACTCCCCGTAGGCGACCCACGCATCCCGGATGGAGAAACTCGACTGCAGTTGGCCAAATTGATGCTCGAGCTTGGATCGAACGGAGATGCGCTGGAGGTTGTCGCTGGAGTTGTGGCGGAGGATGATCAGGATGTCGAGGCCTGGTATCTCGAGGGATGGTGTTTGTGGGGGATGTCGGAGCGTGTGAAGACCGGGGAGAGGTTAGGTGGGGAAGAGGAGGACGAGAAGGGGAAAGGAATGGAGAACGTGGATGATGATTCGAGCGAGCTGGGATGGGAGGAACTTGCTAGGGACGCGAGAGACTGTCTCGAGACGTGCAAAATGGTGAGTTCGATTTTTGAGTTATTTACATGCCCCTATTTACACCAGATACAGCTGCATGTCGGTCAAAGTCATGCGGACCAACCCATGTTGGCTCACGTAGAGGAACTGCTCGCGAAGCTTGACGAGCTCGGGATTACGCCTTCACCCGAGGAAGAAGGCGATGAAGGCGAGGGTAGCGAGGGATGGGAAGATGAGGACGATGACGTTGATATGGCATAGACGAGGCTACACCCGCATTCTAATTATTGACGCAGTAAACAAATATAACTTACATATAACCAAGACTTCCGTGTCCATTCAATCCCTCTCGTGAGGTTCGACTGCGACCTGGGCGCTCAACCGAGATATTTCGGAAAACGCGGACATCAGTTTGTCCAAATCTACGTCCAGACTTTCCGCTCGCGTTTTCATCTGGCCGACAAGAGTTAGTCAGGGACAAGATTAGACGAGGGTCAACTGACGGCGTGAATAGTATCGCTCGCCGCGATGAGTTCGTGGTGGTGATTATATACCAGAGATTGCCGTTCTCCGTCTAGCTGTTTTATTTCTGTCCTCAGATCAGTCAAGGCGAGTATGAGAATTAGTCAGCCTACGCACCTTGTACTAGATCATTTTCTTTCTTCAATAATTCAGGCAGAGTAGCTGTTGTAATCAAATGCTCGTAGTACGCCTTGGCGTCAAAGTTCGGCGAGTCTATCCAGATCACCATATGGATTTGGCCAACGATTTTTATCGAAGATTGAGAGCTCACCTAGGTCCATTGGATCTTTGGACCTCAAGCTACCGGTCGCAGCAGCAACCCCTAGTCCATAGTGTTTTCGCAGCAAATCCCTCGCGCGTCCTCCACCCCTCGCTCGCGTAAAGCCAGGAGAGAGCGGCGCAGATTCTCCAGGGGACAGAGGTGATAGTGGAGAAGCGAGATCGGACGTAGTAAGATATTGTGCACTTTGAGGATGGGGAGAAGATGGAAGTGGCGAGTCGGCTGTGACGGGACGTGTGGAAGCTAGCCGAGAGAGAGGCCGAGCTGTTCCTGGGGTAATTGGTGGGGCAGGTGAGCTTGAATGGCTAGTGGATGGGGAAGGAGAAGTGTTGAGAGGTGTAAGAGTCGCCATTATGACGTGCCTCTGTGGTGGATGGGATATTGGTCGAAGTGTTTGGGAAAGTGGTGGCGCGAATTGCCGGATGATGCCATGATTGGTCATCAGCGAGACCCTGGAATATTGCGATCGTTTTATTTCAGTCCTACCGCTCAGCTCATTGCGATTATTATGCTATTTGATGATAATGTATCTGTGTAAATATTTGCAGCGTTACTACGTGTGGGGGACTGACGTTTGAGGCGGCCATACTTGTGAGACATGTATATAGCCTTACGGTAAGTTATGTACACTTAGCCGCCAGGATATAAGTTGTGTGATGTGCTGAGATGTATGCATATCGATTTCTTGTTCAATCAACCTTGAATCGTGTAGAAGAGCCTCATCGTTCAACCAATGGTCCCAATAACCTAGTTAATGTACATTTAGAACCAAGAGTAGTATTCGAAAACGCAGATCCAGAAGCAAGGGGAAAGACTATAACATGTCGCGTAACGCATGGTGAACGTGATAGCGAACTAGTTCGCCGCGCCAGTCATGGGGTGTATATAGACATCCAGCTGGGACCATGCACAAAGCTGGACGAATCAATTGCTAATGGCTGAGGCGGGGGTGAAAGGCCCAATAACACACACCACTCTTCCAGGTAGTAACCATTCCGGCGATATTCTTGCGGAATCCAACAGAGAAGTCCATGCGTGGTTTTGTCATACACCCAACCATGCTCGTCCGAGAGATCTTGAAGGTCGCGAGGTAGACGGGAGGACGTTGGTTCCGAATCCTGCACTTGCACCGTCTCATCATCTAAGATAGAGACGACATGCTGACCGTCAGGAGAGCGCTCAATCGGTTCGAGATTGTCCATGTGCTCTACCAGAGGGTTGCTGAGTGTGGCGCCGAAGTCTGCGTCCCACACTCGCACCGTCCCGTCCCACGAGCCAGAGACGATGTGGCGACCGTCAGGAGAGAACCTAACCGACATGACAGTGCCTGAATGCCCGACCAGAGGATTTCCGAGTGCAGTGCCGGTGTTTGCATTCCACAATCGCGCTGTCCTGTCGCTCGAGCCAGAAACGATGCGCCGACTGTCGGGAGAGAACTCAACCGACCAGACCTGCTTTGAATGTCCGACCAGGGGTTCGCCGAGTGCAGTTCTGGTGTCTGCATCCCACAGTCGCACCGTCCCGTCTTTCAAGCCAGCGACGATGCGCCGACCATCAGGAGAAAACCCAACCGACGAGTCAGGGCTTGAGTCGTATTTTACTAGAGGGCTACTGGGTGTAGTGCTTGTATCTGCATCAGTCGGTGGCATCGTCCCGTATGGCGAGTCGGAGGCCACATGGCGACTGTCTAGAGGGAGCGTAATCGAAGTTATGCTGACCCAACGTGTAGCTAGTGGTTCGTCAATTGCGGTGTCGGTACCGATATCCCACATTCGGACCGTCCCGTCTCTCGAGCCAGAGACAATGTAGCGGCCGTCAGGAGAGAACCTAACCGACTTGACCCAGCCTGAATGCCCGACTAGAGGGTTTCCGAGTGCAGTGCCAGTGTCTGCATTCCACAATCGCACCGTCTTGTCGTTCGAGCCAGAAACGATGCGGTGACCATCAGGAGAGAACTCAACCGACCAGACAGGGCCTGAATGCCCAACCAGAGGATTTCCGAGTGCAGTGCCGGTGTCCGCATCCCACACTCGCACCGTCATGTCGGCCGAGCCAGAGACGATGCGTCGACCGTCGTGAGATAACCCAACCGAGTTGACCCTGTCCGAATGTCCGACTAGAGGGTTGCCGAGCGCAGTACCGGTGTCTGCGTTCCACATTTGTATCTCCCCGTTTGCCATGCCAGAGACGATGCGCCGACTATGCTTTGACAGTGCTATTGCCCCCACGGGGCCACTATGTGATATGCACCGTAGCCAGGGGGACCAACTCTCCTTCGCGCCCCTCGTAATCACGAATGTGTTCCTAAACCTCGTTCGTAGGCGCGGTATCAGTGCTGTACGCGTGGGGCAGAACGCCAATGCGGAGATATAGAGGTGCGGAGTACTTTCTGATATCGGATCATAAAATGCCAGAATAAAGCGGTAGAGGTCATTCGCGCATTCATACAGGTCGCCCGATCCCTGGAGCCGTACGAATTACTCAGCAAGACATCCTAGAAAAAGTAGAAATGGGAGAACTTTGCCTACTTGGCACCACTCGGATAGCTTCAACGCACCGAACATCGCCACATCAAGTTTCCTCAACAGGCTCAGTGCCTCAATCCAAAACAGTACCGCAGGTGTCAACATAAATGAGCTCAGGAGATCTTGGAGTTCCACCCGTTCGGCAATTATCAAATGTTTGGTCCAATATACGCAACTATAGCGGAGGTGAAGGCTAATCGCAGTTTTGAGCCTCGTGGTCAGGTCTGGATCCGAGACTTCGCTGTTACGAATATGCGATGTTTCTAGCCCGCATATATTGAACTTGAGCCCGTCGAGCATTGTCTTCAAGCAGCGACGAGCAAGTTTGGTATTTTGATGCTCCGAGTTCACGCAATATTTCCCTGATCGACCCGGCGTAGTCATATAGTCCGTGAATGATTTGTGATGGACACGAACGACGCCGCCGTCCTCGTCATCTGTGTATAGTACCGAACCCAGGTTCTTGACAATAGACTTCAGCACGTTTATCTTTCTCGGTTCCCCCAGTAGATCACATAGACTTGCTGCCGATAGTGGTGTGTGTGACGAGCAGACAATAATAGCTCCAAGCCATTCGTGAAGGTCTTGTTCGTTTTGCTTGCCACTAGCCCCTAGACTAGCGTCGATCACAGTTGTATACAGAGTGTCTAGAGCACCTAGTGGGTCTGATGCTGGTGTTGAGTCGTTCTGACCCGTGATAAGGTTGAAGTGTAACAACGGATCATAGGATTTCAGTATGAGGTCGCATGCGGTCGCGGCCCAGATGAATAGCCCATCGGCACGGTTGGTTAAGATCTCGGTAACATCGGGAGGCAGATCTTCCAATTTCTCTTTGCCGTTTCGCATGCGGTGGCGGATATATGAGCCTATGTCGTCTGATGGATCGTATGCATTTGCGTCTAACCTGAAAACGCCAGAGGGAGCCTCGTCGTCGAAAAACGATTGGATATCTGTGTCGGGCCGACTCGTGATGATCATCTTAATCCAAGGTACCAGGCGCGACATCTGATACAAGTATGAAAGCAGCTGTCTGCGACTGTCACCGGTTCCACATTCGTCCAGCGCGTCGATAACCACAACCATATTGTCGTGCGGGGGTGCTTGGGGCAGTGTCTGTAAATGATTCGTAAAGAGTTTGTTGTATTGCGTTTGGATAGGGGATGTGCACAGTTTAGGGTCGTCCCGGATTTCTTCGGTCACGGAGCTAGCGTATTCGACGTGTATACCGGCTAGCCCATAGATCACTGTTGCGAGGACATGTTCAGGATTACGGTGATCGGAGATATCTCGTTTGCAAAAGAACTCGGCCGTATGTAGCTCTCTGCGGTCGAGCTCCTGGCAAACCGAGGTCGCGATCGAGCTTTTCCCAAGTCCTGCTTTGCCGTACACCCAGAGTAGACCTTCGGTGGCATTTTCCTGCTGGGACCAGTGGACGATCTTCTTGATGATGTCGATACGTGTTCTCGGATGGCAGGCGCGGTTTGGGTCGTGTCGGGCAGAGCCCATGACTTTCAACTCCTTCAGCAGATTGCGTTGGTCTGACAAACAATCATCGCAAATTAAGATACACCGCAATGGGTCTAGTATTTGGCTCACCGGTCGTAAGTAAAGCCGCCTGTATTTCATCCATCGTTTTCGTAGCTCGAACGGCTACGCCTCTATCAAAGTCATCGACGAGTTCTTGAAACTTGTCCAGCAGACCTTGAACTTGGTCCTGAGCCTTTGAGCCCACGACAGCGAGCAGGTTCTGCACTAAGAGATACTGTGGGTTGGTCTAATATCTCACGAGCAGCGTGTGGGTGCTTACCCGGTCCTCCGTCCGACTTGTATTTGATTATAAAATTCGATGCGTCCTCGACCAGGTTCATCATAGCTTCTATGGTACCCTGGAGTTGACGCAGTTTTGCCGCTTCACGGACATATATGAGGTGCGGAAGCATCCCCGCTAAGCCGCGGACGAGTTTATCAACATTTGCGTCGCACTGCTCCTGCTTTTCGAGTACCTACGGCATCAAGGGAACGTATGATTTGTTAAAATAGTCCAAGGCGGAAATGGGTTCACTGACTTTCCAAGCCATGTTAAACACACCAGACGCTATCTTAATGGCAGGGTGGAACTAAGAATGCAGAAGAATTCAATTAGAATCCCAATAAGCTCGCATATAATGCTTACTTCAGATACCACATCGCCAAAATCAACAATCGCTTTGAACACCTCCCGGGTTGGGCCGAGCCTTTCCAGCGGTCTCTTCTTTGTCTTCATTTCTTGAGCTCTGTCGAGGGCAGCGGTGGGTATTTGTTTAGCCTCCACATAAAACTGTCAGCTTATCTATTGGTTGCGCATCGAGTTGACTCACCACTTCCATGGTAGGAAACGACAACACCGCCGTGACTTGATTTGGCTCGAATGCTACATTGTATCGCTATGATGAGTACGACGTCCCGTTCAATGCCAAACGCAACGGGCGCCTCACCTATCCTCGTCTCGTGCTTCCCGTCAACCGTCGATATATCATAATTCAACGTTCCGACACGCGTCTTCAGTAAGCCCCTGAAACGCTGCTCGTACATTCGTAGCTCCACTCGAGAGTTAGAGTGAACGTCCCTGCCGATCAATAAACGGTCATCCATGGAGAATTCACACCCAGTATGATGAGAAGTTGTACCAGGGTAGCATCACGTCCCAGGATAGCAGCTCACCCCGTTTGATAGGCTCGAGTCGATGTGCCACCACTCCGTCGATCAAAATCTTCAACCCGATTTTGGACTCGGAAGTTGTTGGCTCGAGCTTGATGCCTAGACGAACAGGGTCAAGGGGACACATGGGGACCTCCGGGTGGGATGCGGACCTGCAATGTGATGCCGAAATCTCTCTGGATGCCCTCCGGGGTTGTGAGACGACATGGCGGCGGCGACAGGTGTAGTCAATGTAGAGCGATGTACGGGATGCAATGGGGCTCAATAGATGATCAGAATGCGAAGCTGACCGGTGGAGCTTATGAAAGGTTTATCGCGGGGGGCAGGCAAAGGCGAGGCGCGGGCGAGGTGAATCCGAATCATGATTCGGCCCAGGCTCAATCACACAGAGCATATTCCATGGGTCTGGATGGGCCTGGGCTCCTGCCTTATCCTCGACCACGTGCCTCTCAGGGGAAATATAGGGTCCTATTCACCCGTGGGGCTTCGAGTACGCTCCAGCGCAAATAGAACCTTACCCGGCTCTGGACCTCAGCCTACCATTGAATCCCTCCTCGAGAAACGCAAGAGCCTTTAATCTAGTGCAATCATGATCTCGCGCATCGTTTCGCCCAACGGATATTCGAACAAGATCCAAACAATGCGCCGGATAGGGAGATGAGTACCGTTGTAGACTTGGAGAGGGGAGAAATGGACAGTGCGAAAGAAGTATGTATAGTGCTGCCTATCTCCAAGGCAGGGATCCGAGTGTGAAGGGCACGTTTCGATGTTTAGGCTAACGTACATCAGGATAGGCATTTCTCGCTCTTGTACCACCGTCTCCGATAGCACCGAACCCACCGCTTCATTCAGCTTATTTATATCTCGCTCAGCTGAGCGAAAGACCTCAGAAGGTGTTGGGATATTATCAGGTGGCGGTGAATCTTGTGGTTGGACAATTGAAAGCTGGGACTGCGAGTTCAGATGACCAGGAGGAGATGAAGAAAATTGCCGCGAAAGCTGTGGTTGCGATGATTGGGATTTGGATGTCTGATTTATGGTATGTTAAAACTCTTCGAGGTTTGGGAACCGACTGATCTTTTATTTAGTATGGAAGCCGAGGCTGAATCCCAATGTGA